>BHDV01003379.1:221337-233465 GCA_005406045.1 Adoxophyes honmai | reverse complement strand
CTATTACGCTAATAAATAGCCCTGGTAACAGTTTTTCTCAAATATCTTCAATGTACAGACACGGACTTGTTACAGATTTATTATAATTATTATGTATAGATTTTAATAGGTACTTACAATAGAGAAGGGTTCCGTTTTAATTTAGAGGTATGGAAGCTTAAAAAATGACAAAAATTGTTGGATGTCACCCGTGCACTATCCGCATCCGTCATAAGAAAATATGCATCCACAACGTGACTGATACGGAACCCTAGAAATTACTCCTCCACTTTCGAGCAGCTACCAAAAATACCATTTCTACATTCATTATCTCAAATAAAATAGAGTTCATTGTACATAGTGTCTCATCATCCGATCTGGGAGGTTGACTGGCACATTTTGAGTTATTACGGCGACAAAAGAGATTTACACAATGGAGGAAATTAATAAGGAAAAGGCCTTTGTCAAGTTGAAGGTACAATTGAAGTAATTGTTACAAGTTATAATGTATTTTAATGTAAAACTGTTTCGTGACGCAACAAATCTTCTCAATAAGGATGTACCTAGAACAACTTTCGGAGTTTTGCTGTGATCTACTTTTTTCTATTATTTGAGAGAATTTTTTACAAGCTAAATGTCATTCGTTTCGGTATGAAGAAAGATAGAATAAAATTTGTCAAGAGGAGCTATGGACTTATGGACTCTTCTTTTATTTTTAGTACTTGTTGTAATAGAATCTATAATATACGCATCAGTGAAATTTATATTGTCTACGGATCAAGAGATACTATAGATGAAACGGACAAACAAACAGAGATCAGTCAGCGTTGCCTCTTTTGACACTGTTGGAGAATGTAACCTTAAAAGGAAATGAGTTTAATAAAATCACCGAAATTTTTGTCATAGATGATTCAAAATGACAAGACAAGTGACCAAAGGGTTGGCGCGTTCTTTTGACAGCAAATTGGCATCCCCATTAAGAAAAGAAACGGCATCAGCCTTTTGGGCACCTTACCCCGAGGTGGCGGTCTCGGGGATGTTTTTCATTCGAATTTTGGTTTAGTTAATTTTTCGCTTTATGTGCAACAAATTGTTTCAAAGAAGAATGTAAACGCTTTGTTGTCCAAAAAAGTGTTGAATTCTAAAGAACTTATCAACAACCTAACCAATCTTAACCAATCTTTGAGTTTTGTAGATTTATTACTGACGATATAAAAATCATTTTACCGAATGCAACAAATGCGCTAGAAGCTCGGAGCAGCCTTAATAATGATTCCGTGATTTCAAGTGCTGACATTAACTACTAGGCTACCGGATGACACTGTTCATCTCACACCGTCATGATTTATATCACACGCAAATGTACCGCAAAAACGTGGGTGAATCTCGTCTTATCAGATAAAAACTCACAGTTGTAGTCATCACGAGAACGACTTGGACAAAAGATAGGCGGGGCGCGTCTCGTTTGTCAAACCCATAGGCTGATGGCTCGGTTCATTTGTGGATTCATTTTTTTGGAAACTTCTAGCAATTTTGTTTTACCTTTAACTTTGGCGAGCTTGCATTTAGCTGGCTCTGACTTTTATATCAGATTTGATGAGGGTGACTGGTTAGTTGTTTGCCAGATATGTGTAATTACTATATTTTATCCCGATGGCCTAAACACGTCTCAGCATAAGATGGCTTGGGTTAGAGACAGGGGAGGTCCACTCCGCAGTTTTGGTACGCTCCATCGGCGAGACCTCGTGAAAGGTCTACAGAAAACAGGCTGCGGTAGAAAGAGAAAGCAATTATGTTCACGCCTAAACATGTTTGCGAGTGGACCTTGTTGAAGTTGTTGTGACTAATTTGCATCGACCTGTGTTAACTTGGACTTTCTCAAATTGTGTAGGCAGAGCACAAGAAACGACCAAAGACAAAACCACTCCACGCACTAACGGAATACTAGATGTTATCCACCGCATACTCAAGGATGAAGTGTGAGGCGTTCAAGCGCTTAGCCTACATTGTTTGGTACTTTGCTACATGTATATATGTATTCCCAAACATTACATAAACAATATAATATTTTAAACTCTCGCGCTTTGTACACATTTTAAACTGATATGAAACACGGGTCTCAACGAGTTCTCCGAGACCACGGCCGGTGCAACCCGTGTCGAAACGTCGGAGTAATAAAGGTAAATAATCATATCGCGTTGAGACCCGTGTTTCATATCAGTTTAAAATTACATAAACAAAACCTAACCTATTCCACGTTTTGTTGCTTTTAGCATATTTTTAGGTCTCACGTTAGGTAAAGAGGTATAACAAAAACGGGTTTCTAGCCATTTCTTCCTATAAATGAGCATTTAGCTCACTCACATCGAAATATACCTGTTACATGATAACCAAAGTGCTAGTTGCAATTTAAAAATGGTGCTAAAATCCTCGGAAAAATCAAACCACTTAAAAGAGGCAATAACAATTGTGAGGGTCCGGAATTTTTCTTTGTACAATATTTTGCAATTTCGGAACGTTTTTTCTGCTTGTCAGTGTACATGATTATGCACGTTGATAGTCCTTACGTACGTCCAGAATAATAGAAGCATAGGAAAACAAAAGACTGACGTTTTTGTTCACTTTTATAGCTGTTCCGCGGTTAGTCCGTTCTAAGCTCCGTGTAATACTAACAAGTACGAGGTAGGTTCCCTATGGAAGTGCTATTTTTATCAAGATAAACCAAGAATCTACACAGATTTCGCGCAAAAATTTTTGAATCGCTTTTTGTTGCAAAACTTCGCATTCATCTCTCTTTTTTCAGTCAGCTTCAGTAGAATAGTTTTTGACATTTTGAAATTTCACATTAATTTCTTCATTTTAATACAACCATTGACAAAAACTACCGGTGAAATTTAAAACAAAAACTATTTTATGCCTACCCCATTTGGGAATACAGAGGAAGATCCGTACCAATATATAAATGTGAAAGTGTGTTTGTTTGTTTGTTTGTTTGTCCGTCTTTCACGGCTAAACGGAGCGATGGATTGACGTGATTTTTTTAGGTAGAGATAGTTTAGGGCATGGAGAGTGACATAGGCTACATTTTGTCTCTTCAAAACCCCCCATTTCCCTAAAGTGAGGAGTGGAAGTTTTCAATGTAGAAAGCTATAAAATTGGTATGTGTGCTATCTCTTCTGTGATACCCCGAATTTAACGCGAGCGGAGCCGCGGGAAAAAGGTAGTATATGTATAAATGTACATACAATATCGTAGTTGTATACTGCCATGTGTTGACTAGATTGTAGATGTTCTAGCAAAGTCCAAGTTCCACAATGTCAATGACACCTTTAAACAAAGATCTAGGAAAAATTTGTGTTTCGGAGAAAGGCAAGTAAAATTGGTACGCCAGACACTGATTAGGATGGTATTTAATTACGCGATTGTAATTAAGGTTAGAAAAGTACAAACGGTATTTAGGTCACTATCTAAATTGCCTTTTTCATAATAAAGACTACCTTTTTGTTCCTTAACCAGACAGACTAATTAGTAAAGGAAAGACATAACATTCCCAAAGAAGAAGAAAAATAATGATTTTTACTTGCAAGTATTAACTGTGTTACAGTATAAACTTAGACTAAGATTCGTAAAACCAGGTTAATGCGAGGCCGCCTGCATACAAGTACTGAAATCGATCGCTTTTATTATAGCATCGCATTTGATAGCTGCGTCTTAAGGTGAAGGTGGTATCTACCAGTATAGTGCAGAAAAAAGGTCCAAACGACACAGTAACACCATAAAACGAACGTAATTTACACCCTTAAGTTCCCACTTCAGGCGTCGGATTTCGCCTCCGGGAACGATTCCGAACGCCGAACTACGGCACATTTTAATGGAACCTTGCCTTAGAAAATAATGATACAACAGGATATTTACGGTTGTAAACTGCTAACACTATCTCTGTTCCTTAAATCATCGCCCCTATTATCAGGGCAATAAATAACAAGGTCGAGTATTATCTGCGAACATAATCGGCGATGTGCCGCTGTTATTTCCCTCAGCGGTTAAATACGCTTCCCTTGAAAAAACATTTGTTTTGCAAAAGCAAATAATTGTTTTTTCGGACCAAAATCACGTTGGCTCCGTTCTGTGTTGAGTTTTACTGGACCATCGATTGAAATATGAGAGACCTTTTAATATGGTACATTTTAAAACATACATACATACATACATACATGTCATACCGTCACGCCTCTTTCCCACAGGGGTAGGCAGAGACCACTTTGTTCCACTTGCTACGATCCTGACATACCTCTTTTGCTTCATCCACGTTTATTAGCTTCTTCATACATGCTCGTCGATTTCGGGTACTCTTGACCTGACCTGTTTCTAAAACGTCCGCGATTTGGTCACGGAACGTCCGTCTAGGTCTTCCCCTCCCAACACATCCATTCACATTTTAAAACATGCTAGTAGGAAAATATTATTTGTCATTTACATACAGTAACCATTGCGTCTGTACTCACAAATAAGGCAAGCAGAAGACATAAAACGTTACATGGACGAAAATTTATTACTTCACGTTATGCCACCACGTCGAGCACAATTTTAGGTTTATAGATAAACAAATGAAGGATATGATACTGCCAGGTAGCTAGCCTGTCGCCTAAAGCATGCCTTAAACTATAGGCTTAGTTACTTCTTACGGAATTTACGAAACATAAAGTTGTAATTCTAATGTCGTCATCACGCGAAGTTAAAAAAAAGTACTTATAAAAGATAGAGCGACAGAAAATCTCCGCCTACACCAGTTGCAAGTTCAAAAGAGGGCAGAAGCAGAATCACTACGTTATTATCTTTGGAGGTAACTAGCTCCACAAATTTTGCCAACAATGTCAATGAGTCTAGTCACATGCTGGCCTTACATTACATTATATCCACGGGGTTACTTTTCAACCGCGTCGCGGGCTAATTTCAGAAAGGTCAGGAAAACATTCAGGGTCGCTTGTGAATTGATTTGTATTTAGATTTCCATTCATGAGTCACTCCACGTCCATTTTACTGTTACATTTTAAGATTGTACTGTAATAGGATCAAAATGTGACACACATTTGGATTTGGCGTAACCTTGTTAAGAACTATTCCTCGGGGTCGCGTGAACGTGTCATGTCGAAGCAACTTCTATAACATAATAATAGAAATAAGAAACAACCAGCAAACTGGCGGGACACGCGTCGCTTCAAATAATAAACGTTACACTTGGTGTTTTAACGTTTTGTCTTAAATAGAGGTATATCTCGTGTATAACTATGTCACAATAAAAAAAGTATTACGCATTATACAGAAAACAAACCAATGGCGATATTTACGACGATTTAAGGCCACTTCTATCAATTACAGGTTATTCTGATTTAAGAGTGTTTCTGAGTGACAGGTTGCTACAAAGTTGCATATTGATATGTTAAATGTTGTCTTAGTGAAATAAACAGCGAAGACTTCAAAATATATAAAAATAATAATTAAAAGTAAATTTGCTTAAATGCATTTTTGAATATAATTGTAATAAATATCATAAATAAATAAATATATTATACATACATACATACATACAGTCACGCCTCTTTCCCACAGGGGTAGGCAGAGACCACTTTGTTCCACTTGCTACGATCCTGGCATACTTCTTTCTTTTCTTCATCCACATATATTATCGTTGGACAATATTTACACCAACCACCTAGTCCCAAAGTCGGCAGTTTAATGCCTGTGTAATGGGTACTAGACAACGGATAGACTTACTTCTATACAGATAAACATCCAAGACTCGAAAGCAAACATTCGTATTCATCATACAAACATCTGCCCCGACCGGGAATCGAACCCGGGACATTAAGCTTCACATAATAAGTAATGAAATAGGTAACTTAATTTAATGGTATGCTTTAGGCAACAGGCTGGCGACCTGTCAATATTACACTTCTTTAATCTTACTGTGTTTAGCTTCAAAACGTGGTTTTCTTAAGAGGAAATGTGCCGGTCGAGGGAATTGAAAAATAGGTATTTGCTAAATCTATTGCTGTCGCGCCGTGACCTGCCCAGACGACGTCGAGTGCGATAAGAACAACTACAGCTCGGACCTAAAATACCTATGAAAATTATTCAAAAACAACGTTTCGTAGTCCCCTGATTTCTTCTCCAAAACTTAACCGATTAAATATGTTTTTTCATTAAATGTTTAAAAAATGTCATAAACTGTGTTCCTATGTTCTTATATTTTGATATAATTGTGTTAAAATTGGTTTCTAGAGGTTTGAACACAACGGGAAAAACTTACCAATTTTTCATGTTTTTGAAGGTTAATATCTCCTTTAATAATTCAATAAACAAAAAAATTAAAACATAGGAACATGCTAATATATTATAAGATTGTTGATGTAAAAAATCATTGTTCTACGGGTAATATCCAGCGAGGAATCAGGGGACTACGTTTCCATACAAAATATGACCGCTCCATTTCCTCTTAACTATTGAGAACGAGTCACAGGTGCTGTCTTGAGCGGTGAGTTCCTGATGATAGAGATATACTGCACGCGTGCGACAGAGATAGAAAACAACGGGTCAACGCTCAAATCGCTGCTTCGCGACCGGATTTTAGTCTGATCCCGAGCCGAAGTCGACCCGTAGCACCGGCCCGTCCACTTCGTAAGCCAGTTCGTCCATGTTCTCCATGTCTTCCATCTTCTCTATGGTCTTCGGCTGACGGTGCTTCGGCCGCGGCATGAAGTCTCTGGCTTGGGAGCCTGCGACCACTGCAAAAATACGTACATCATGCCTGTTCCCAAATGGGGTAGGCAGAGCACACGAAACTTGAAGGCGACATAACCATGATTATGAGTACTTACTTCACGCTTCGCAGCCACTTTTAGCTTCATTTTAGATTTGAAAACAGATGTAAGAGGGAATAAGGCGTGACGGTTATGTATGTATGTATGTAAGAAGTATTGTAATAGTGAAAGGTTATACCAGCCTGTCGCCTAAAGAATACTTAAACCCATTTCCTTAGTCGCCTCTTACGACATCCACGGAAGAAATGGAGAGGTGCTATTCTAGACCTATACCTCTTCCATCTGTTTTCAAACTTAAAATGATGCTGGAAGTGGCTGTGAAGCGTGAAATACTTAGTCATAGTGATGGTTATGTCTATTCCACGTTTCGTGTTCTCTGCCTACCCCGTTTGGGAACATAGACGTGTATGGATGGATGTATGTATGTATGTATGTATGTATCTGGATAGTGTGTGTTACGCTTTAATGTAATTAACTAATTAAATAATACACAATTAAAAACTTACAAAATAACAGAATAAAACAAAAATATTTCCACTTCATTTCTGACTTCAAATTCAGTGCGCAAATCTAGTAGCAGTTGAAATTACGAATCCCATTTGGTCAATTAATAGCTGTTTTTAATTGCCTGTAACAGAAAAACTTCTAAAACATGCCAAGTAATTGATTTCTGTGGACTTAGTTGTTCACAATGGTTTCCCTGTTTTAATTATCGCTATTACGAATATACCTACCTACCTCTTCCATCTGTTTTCAAACCAAAAATTATGCTTGAAGTGACTGCGAAGCGTGAAATAGACATAATCATGGTTTTATTTATACTCTGTGGGTTTAGGTAGGTACTTAACTTAAAGTAAACAAACTGTATGTCATATTTGACAAGTTAGGAACGTTTTTTTTTACCACCCAACTTTTTTCGGAGTTAAAATACTTAGTTTAGCAACAAAGGAATCTTCGTAATATTTATTGATCTGATGAACATTAGTGTTTTAATTTCGATTGTTTCTGGTATTAGGTAAATTTAGGCACCAACAAAATATTTTTTATTGTTTCCTTCCTTTGCTAAACTTTTTGAATATCCGAAAAAAGTTGGATAGTAAAAAAAACGTTCTTAACCTAGCTAGAGTATAGTTATGTCACGTTTCATCTGCTCTGCCCACCCCATTTAGGAACATAGGTGTGATTGTATGTATGTATTATTATAGTCAAGCAATGCAATGTTAGTATTAGTATAGCGTTTACTGTACTCAAATAGCTACTATGGTGGGTCAAATTCTGGTTCGATAGTAGAGAATGGTGACCTCACAAATTGAACGCAAGTCAGCTGTCCGTGTAATGCATAAAGGGGTGTCGACTTGCAAATTTGTTAAAACAACCAACAAACAAAAATTAGCACAACACTCTACCTTATTCCGAAACTAGAAAGAGTTCTCAGCTATTCGTAACATTCACGCTATCCCTACTTACAAAGTTAAACGTACCATTCAGAGACAGAAAAACGAACAATTTTCGACTGTATTTTGATATTATTAGAGTTTTAGACATATTCTTTGGATGGTATATTAGCTGTGTGCATCACACCAAGCCCATTTTCTTGAAAGAACTCTGATTGGCTAATACAACAAATGCGCGCGCAACGCTCCTATTTTCGGGACAACATTTTGAAGAAAAACAGTCTCCATTGCCGTCTTCATTCACTAAAGATGCTAGTTTTACTCGTACAAAACGCGTAATGTAACAAGTTTGGTGTAAATAAACGCGAAGAGATGAAACTGCTCGCGAATTCGGTTCATTCAGGATGGTTATCACGGGCAGGTGCTCGTTGCACCCCTAAATTTAAGCTTATACGAAAAGTGCCTTAACAACTAACATAAGCTCCTTTTTTCTAATAAAACTAAAAAAACAAACAAAAACAAGTGTTATTCTATCACAAAACAAAGTTAAAAACATCGCGAGTAATTTATAACAAATGAAAACCCCAAAAAAGTGCCTTGATATACTTTTTAAATTAACCAAACGCTGTTTTGATTGTCATTTGACCGCCATTTTGTTGAGCGAACTTTTTTAAAGACTAAGACAAAAGCAAACAGCCTCTGCTATGGCTAATGTCGGGAAAGTGCTGGCTACAATTAAAGCTGTTATAACTAGATTAGTGTTTGCTTGCCACGGGATTATAGCTATCTGGCAAGTCACTGTGTTCAAAGACGATATAGCTTATTGGTATTTAGCGTCTCCCATCTTGTTACTAATCTTTGAAGGCGTTTTCACGTTGACCATAAAGGAGAACCAAGAATGGAAATGGTGAGTAACTTACAGAAACATCGCAGAAACTCACTACTGAAATTCTAACTTTATTTTCATTAAAACAATTAACAAAATCACACAGTTCCCTAACGGATTTGGCAGAGAACACGAAACTTGACATAGAGACAATCACGACTAAGTACGACCTTTCGTAGCCACTTCTAGGAAAACCATTTAGATTTTAAAAGCAAATGAAAAAGTAATAATAGGAAAAAATTAACTAAAGACAGATACTAATGCCTTAGGCGCTTCTTACGACATGCACAGAAGAAATGGAGAGGAGTTATGTAAACTCGACACCACACGGAACACTTACTCAACTCTATTTTCATAAAAATAAGTTACAAAACGAAAACGTGTTAACTTAATGCGCGCTCTACACTCGCGACGCGAACACCCGCGAACGCCCGCGAAAGCCGCGAATCGCGAGTGTAGATGTTGTTCATGCCTTGCGTTCGCGCTTAGTTATTATGCGTGAGCCGCTGCGTAAATTCACGCCGTGAATTCACGGCGCGACTTCGCGCCGCGAGTGTAGAGCGGGCTTAAAAATAGCATCTACATTCATACGCCTGTACTTCCAGATAGCCTCCTGACGACCAGCATCAAATTATGTGCAGTTCAAAATTGACTCTTAATACCCATAGCCAAAGTTACAAATTACTATTATTTTATGTACTATGTATAGCACGCCAGTCGTCAGGAGGATAGAGTAGGTAGAGCACACGAACCGTGAGTGACATTTGATTTCTTACTTGACGATATTTCCTAACGACTTCTAGAGCAACTATTATTTTAGGTTTATAAAACCGATGAAAAAATATAATAGTGACAGGTTGCTGGCCTGTCGCCTAAAGCATATCTAAACCAATTTCGTTAGCCAACTCTTACAACATCGACAGAAGAAATCGAAAAGTAACCTGACACCACACGAAAATACCAAGCTCTCACCGCTTTTTTCATGTGAAATTTTGATTTACTCACGACTCTCACGTGTAAAGTGTGACTTATCCATGACAATACCTATCTTCTCATTTGATTGAATGGGTACTAAATAAGACCAGAAATTAAAAGTCGCCAATGGGTAGGATGCCCAGAAGGCTGGCAGCATTGCCACGTTGTATGACAATTTTGATACGCTGGTTGCGTTCGCCAGTCCACTGGTCACAGCAGGCCTTTATAAAACCCGCTGAAAGTTTTCTAAATAAGCATCGTACACTAGGCCTTCCAGGCCTATAGCGTTTTGACCACAGACTTATATCGAAATAAATACCGCGAGTTCCTGCATTTGTATGAAAACCAAGCGTACCACTTTTTCTCTACCATCTGTAAAGTCACAGTATGAGCTTTTAGTCGCTCGTTCTCTAAATATCAGAATTGCAAAATACTAGATTGCCGACATACCTGCTTATCAAAATATCAGATTCCCGGAATACCAGATTTTCTTTACGCTATGTTCGTTTTTATAAAAGTTTTGTAAAGTACCATGTTCTCAATACACCATGTTCCATTTAAAACAGAATTCCTCTAATGCCAGATAATGAAAACACCAGGCTCGCAAAGGCTGTTTCGATATAAAAACGAACATAGTATAAAGAAAATCTGGTATTCCGGGAATCTGATATTTTGATAAGCCGGTATGTCGGCAATCTAGTATTTTGCAATTCTGATATTTAGGGAACGAGCGCTTTTAGTGATGGGAATTGACAGTCCGATTGAAACCGATTTAAGGGTGACGTCACCTTATTCAAGTTGTCCTGTCTCTAGGCAGCTAAACCTAATCTAAGTGGTACAATAAAATTGACAATATTTCGTTAAGTAAGTTGGGCCCAAACTGTTTGCGCGTATAGACTTCGGTCTGGGCACGCTCCGTTAAACAAATTTTATTACTTGATGAGAAAGGTGGTTTTTCCGAACTGCGAAAGGTGCGGAGTTCCTGAAGATGTCCATCATTTTACTCATGGAGTTTGTTCGGACAGAAGCTGTTAGGGGAATAACACACCACTTTCTGCCACTTTGTATTATGACTGACTTCGAGGCATATTTGCGGTGTTTCAGGTGAGCCCCGTGTGGTGCCGGGTTAGAATAGCACCTCCCCCTTTCTTCCCATGGGTGTCGTGAGAGGCGACTCTGGGAAAGGGTTAGTGTATTGTGTGCGATGGGCTAGCAACCTGTCACTGCAATATCACGTTCAACCATCTGGTTACCCTGAAATTGCTAAACGCGGCACTGGATTTTGAATTCATGTGCTCTGCCTACCCCTCTTGGGAATACAGGCGTGAGGAAATGTATGTATGTATCTCCCTAAGTCACCTCTCACGAAATGAAAATGGAGTGGCGGTTCTAAATCCGACACCACGCAGGAGCAAAAGACAATAATAGCAATGCCTTACCATTCTGCTAATTCTGCCAATAAAAACTATCATTTCATACATACATACATACCTACATATTCTCACGCCTGTATTCCCAAGAGGGGTAGGCAGAGCACATGAATTGAAAAATCCAGTGCCACGTTTAGCAATTTCGGGGTAATCAGATGGTTAAACGTGATATTGCAGTTGCAGGTTGCTAGCCCATCGCCCACAATACACTAACCCTTTCCCAGAGTCGACTCTTACGACACCCACGGGAAGAAAGGGGGAGGTGCTATTCTAACCCGGCACCACACGGGGAACTATTATTTCGATGAAATGTAATATTAATATACTTACTTACCTATCTAAAGGTCCATTTATTTTATGCAAACTGCGCAGTAAGTACATAATACTGTTGAATAAACATTTTAATTGTTCATGTTCACATTGTCTACGTTTTAGTAGGTAACTGGTGACTATTGATAATGATAATGACGCTAATTGAGTAAATTTAGGTACTTATAATATCGACGCTTGAAAGCCAGAATGGTATAAATAAGCGACAACTTTTTAAGATAGGTAATAAAATAAAGATAATTTTAAACAAAAAAAAACCGACTTCAAATTAGCTTTATCCTGAAAGGAAACTTCTGTTTATGTACGTATTTAC
>BHDV01003379.1:187085-210985 GCA_005406045.1 Adoxophyes honmai | reverse complement strand
ACGCGCGTCGTGGATTTTCACGGCAAAAATCGTGTCGGTTTACGACTACGACGTCGTGTCGTGGACATGTGGCCAGGCCCTTACGCTCTCTGTTTAAATTTTAACATTCGTGAATCGTGACATCCCTAATCCCTCCTGCAAACTTGAGTCATTCTCGCGTAGATCTCTCCTCAGACCGAGATAGCTTTCGTGGGTGCCACGAAACTACCCACAGACATGTGGGTGACCCTGATCGAGCAGTTCCTGATGCTGACGCTGATCGTGGGCCGCTGGCTGCTGCCGAAGGGGGACCTGACGAGAGACCAGCTCAGCCAGTTACTGCTCGTGTACATTGGTGAGTCTTCTTCATTAGTAGCTTCTTGTCTTGTCACCAGGTCAGTCAGTTGCTGCTGGTGTACATTGTTGAGCCACAAACACATCATTAGGAGACCCTTTTCCTGAGACTCATCATAGACTGCTGGTCTACCAGACAACTTGATCGAAGACCAGCTAGCTGCTAGTCTAAAGTCTATATTGTTGAGTCACTACCATTAGCAACATCTCATGCTGATGCATTATTTGGCACTAATCAATCCAAAGAAACCTGACTCCCGTGATATCGCTCATCGTGGGCTACTGGTCTACCAGAGACCATCTCAGCCAGCTACTGCTGGTGTATATTGGTTAGGCTCCGTCATCAGGAGCTCCTCATGCTGGTGCTTATCATGGGCCCCTGGTCTACCATGGGAGCTGATCATATACCAGCTCAGCCAGGTGCTGCTGGTGCACATTGGTGAGTCACCTCTATCAGCAGCTTCTTATCTTGGCACGCGTCGTGAATCACTGTTCTTTCAGAGCACTTGATCGAAGACCAACTCGCTGCTGATGTATTTTCTTAAGCCACCATCGTCAGGAGCTCCTCTCATCGTAAGCCACTGGTCTGTAACGGACCTGACCAGACACCAGCTCACCAAGCTACCGGTGTCATTCCTGACGGTCGTCGTGGGCCGGCCATATACATTTATGAGCCTTTATCATCAGCAGTGTCTCATGCTAATGCATCTGCCACTGGTCTACCCCAACCAGAAACCAACTCATCCAGCTACTATACTGCAATATTGCAATATCCTACCTAAAAAATAACCCGTATTTGATTCAGCAACTTGAAATCAGGTCCGCTAACTTAACCTCAACTCCTCAACCAGGCACAGCAGCCGACATCATCGAGTTCTTCGACTCCTTCAAAGACGAGAAGGTGGCCAACGAGAAGGTGCTGGTCCTCCTCACCCTGGCCATCTGGTCCTGGTCTTTGGTGCAGTTCACAGTGGTCCTGACGGCCACCAAGAGTCGCAAGTCGAGGGGCACAGCCAATAGGTCCGACATGTACGTACTCCGGCACGCAGCAACGCACACACTCGCACTTGGTGTTACTAGGGGAGCGCTCTTACATTGGCTTCATAAGTAGCTAGAAGTGGGTAGGGTTGGAAGTTAGTGAAGGGGGTGGGAAGTTGGTAAGAGATGGGTAAAATTCAAAATTTAAAAAAAAAAAACTTTATTTAAGCAAATAGGCTCCCCGCCCTCTCAAGGTTGAGGAGTCTAGAGATAACTTAAAATTCTAAATTCTAAACTTTATACTAATAGGCTCCTAAGAGCACTTTTAGACGTCATTTTTGATTCTACCAGTGCTTCGAAAAGACCATCATTGCCATGAAGAATGCGCGGCAAGAAACTTGGCAGATTTTTTTTCAGTATACAAGTTTTTAAGCAAGTTGTCAAGAAAAACATAGTGTGCAAAATGTGGAAAGGAAGTTCATAAGAGGTGGATGAGTTGTTTTAAAAAAAAGTGCACAGTTAAGAGCTTCATTAAAAAAAATCTGAATTGATCCCTTTATGTAACGATAGTTAGATAAGAGAAGGGATATTCTTTACATTGCTCAATCTTGCGAAAGCAGTTTAAAATGACTTGACGGGACTTACCCCCACTACTCAAAATCTTGCCAACTTAGATCCCGGGGACTGTACAGATACAGAAAGCTGAAGCGATAGATGTAAAAGCGCTCTCTGACGCAGAGGTTTCTTAAGACTGACAAGTAATTAGGTGTTAATTTAAATCACACTAATCTTTGCGTCTCCAGAACAATGTCTAAGATTCCTAACTTTCTACAATATTATTTTACAATACAACTTTCAAAATGTAATTCGGAGGTCACTTCATATACTTCATATACTTCACGGGATGTTCTTGACTAAGGGTCGACACTAAGTCATAATTTATATCGTCGAAATAGACCGAAGTCTGAAGTGGGAATGGGAACACTACTTCACTTCGCTTAACTTTGCGAGCTTCGCCACGCTGAAGTGCACATTTCCGTTAACTTAGGAATAAGTTAAGTTAAGAGATTAACTTTCTTTTTGCTCTTTTTATGTGAAGTTGAAGCTGGAAGATCACATCTCGTTTGATTTGACAAGCTTTAATATACAATGAAATAGGTAAATGTTGCAATACGATATAATATTATATTCACAAACAAAAAGTCTACATTTCCAACTACGATATACAGACAGATATAGGTACGACAAATTACAAAAATACTCAAAATCACTTTTTCACGTTTCGGAGTTATTTTTTTTGCTACAAATTTAGATTAAAATGGTACATGTAGGCATAAGAAGTTTAACCTGTGACCTAAGCAAAAAAAAAAATATGCCTTGGTTAAATTCGTTTCTAAAATCTTAGACATTGTACAGCTTCTTCCAGCTAGCTAGTAGATTTTAGATTTTACTTATACTACCCTGATAACTATTACAATATAGAACTTCAAATTTTTTACAAATAAACATTTTTATTTTATTTTGCTCTCGCCGTTATGCTTTTTCAACTAATCGAAGTCATTCTTAAGTATTTTATGAATTTTAAGCTTGCCTGCTTTTTTTTCTCCGCTTTTAGTGTTAATAATTTTGTTAATACACTGTATGTCTCGATAGAAAGAGTTTTCAAAGCATTAGCTATTAAAAGATTTATTTCCATCCGACGACCTCGATCAGTACGCCAGTTACGCCACACAGCTACATGTCACTGTCTGACGTCTCTAGTTAGACAGTGACAGGTATAGTTTATCTCGTGCGTGACGTCCTTTTAAGCTCATTTTTGATCCAGTTTGTGTTCAGACGCATCAATTTGAGTGAAAAATGTAGAACGAAGCACGAAACTGATCACAAACTTAATCGTCTGATTTTGTCTTTCGTCTGATTCTAACTTTAATGAAGACATGGCTCAATTGTCACTAAATCTGTAGTCTTGTGACTTGTACAGCCTCATTTGTGACAACAAAGAAGTCCGTAACATTTTCCACGAACCACAGTGATCCGTGTAGAACAAGCTAGCTGGACAAAATTATTTGAGCTTTTTGAATTAAGTTAAATGTAGCATTTTGATATAGTTTATCATATAATGTGAGAAAAATTACAATATTAGTTATACTTCTTATGTAAAACGCCACCGACATAACCTGATCTCTTGTCACCTTCCTGTACTATTGGGATCGAGGTCAGTTTACGTTGGTACTTGTTCTTAGTTGTTAATAGTGATTTCCCAGGTTTAAATGAGTAATATAGTAAGTTTTCTCTTTTCTTCATAGGATTTATTTTATTTAAGGGTAAAAATGCGATAATTTACGAGATTATAATATTAAAAATAAGAAAAATGCAACTTTAGTGAAATTAATTACATGTAATCTATAAATCAAAACTTAACTAATCCGAATGAAACCTAGGTAAGCTGACGTTTTCCAAAGTTTCTTTATAAGAGTGAGACGTAGACTTGGAATACACGTAATACGCCAATGCCTCATCACTTGTCAGACACCTTTGCTGCATCTGATTACTGCACTCTCGGGACAGTGGATGTCGGCCACTAACTTATTCAGTCTCACTTACTTCTTTAATTAATTTATCGACGTTTCGTTTTCCAGATAACCTAGATGATATTTCAGCAGCGACTAACAGTTCTTTAGGTGTTCGTGACATGATCAAATCTTCTATCATCTACAAACGTTTTGGAAGTTTTGAACTCGGATTATCGAAGGCTGTAGTCGGTCGCCCAGAGCCCAGTTCATGTTCTTTCGTGCTACAGCATTCTTCAACTTGATCACAAAAAACATTTAATGTCAAGTCACCTTGAAACCACTACATATTGTTCGCTAAGAAGCGTTCTCGGTTTCTTCGTGAATTCTCCCATATTTCTGTAAGTTTCATGGAAAATCGGGAAATCACGGTATTTATATATTTAACAGACTACACCATTATACCGCTTAAATGTTGTATTTTGAAAACATAAGCGAATTGTGTACAATTTCGCTAATTTTTTGAATGTTTGGTCCAATTTTCAAAAAAATAATAATTTCGAAACTGTACGACTCCTTTCTGAAAAAAATTAATAAAAGTAAGTTGGGCAAAAAAGGAGCAAAAATGAATAACATTTATCATAACCTAAATAGATGTGGCTACTCCGTAAAAAAAAATCAAGTCGGGGAGAAGGGGGGATTTTTAGTTACAGTCCAATGAATGCAAAATTGTGGTCATTATTTCGTAAAATTATAAGTTATCGACATTTTTTTTCGAATAAAAGGAGAATAATATATTAAAAAAGTGACCTATAATATAGTACTTACCCTTAATAGTAGAATCCATCACAAAAATTTACCGAAACTTGTGAAATCTGGCAATGACACTTAATCGCAATAGAAGCTAAAATGCAACTAAATTAAGGCACTGAACGTAGTTATTCTATACACTTACCCTTATTAGTCGTGTTGAAAATGATCTACGACAAAACAATACCTGCCAATGCTATCACCAACTAATATAGTAATTACCTTATTAAGGATTTCTAGATAAGGCAATTTTGTTTTTGTCCAGCTAGCTTGTTCTACGTGAGTCACAGTGCGAACGGGCAAAACGACCTGCAGTCAACATTTCACACTACATTGTTTTAAATGGTTTCCGCTTGTTTCTATTCCAAGTTTCTAGACTATTTATATATTAGAGGCAGATTATCTATTTCAAACTGCAACTATGCAGTTGGAAAATAAAATATGGTATCTAAAAGTTTCCTTAACCAAATTGGAAACATTTTAGTAAAACCTATCCGGAACCGACGAGCATGAACGAAGAGATTGATAAATGTGGATAAAACGAAAGAGGTGTCAGACATACCCCACCCAATGGACAAGAGGCGTATGTATGTATGTATGTTCTAATAATCAATTTGACGGTTGGTAGAGTAGTACCTATCGACCTTTGGATTTTTGGATCCCGTACCTACAATGATTTAGAGTGAACAAAAACCGCTATTGAATTATGGAATTAGCAGTAAGTACAGTTTGTTTGGTACCACGCAATGTTCCACATTGATAATACTAACTGTGATACATTGACAGTACCATTCTGACGCCGCGACATTGACAAGACTGGGATAATGATACCAATGAAACTGATACGAAATTGAAACTGCAATATTATTACTTTGATTTTTAGGCACGATTTTGACACTGCGGTATTGGAGTATACTAAAATTGACAATACCACCGCAAAAAATACAATCATCAATCAATGCAACATTGACAACTATTTCAACACTCCAGGATTCACACTGACACTAGATTTGATGCTTCGTTACTTCGACATTGACACCACAGCAACGACGCTCGGTTCCTGCCGGCTGCCCCCACAATACTTACACTGACATTGACCCAGTTAATTTGACGCTGCAGCATTGACATTGACATCGCAGCATTGACACTGACATTACACCATTGACATAGACATTATCATTATAACTACCATTTTTGTAACCTAACTCTGATACATCATTTTGACGCTATTTGACGCTGCAGCATTGACACTGACACCGCAGCTACATCCCAAAACTGCAGCACTGATACTGACGTCACAGCATTGACACTGACATCGCAGCTATATTCCAGAACTGCAGCATTATTGACACTGATGGTGCAGTATTGACACTAACATCGTAGCATTGCCACTGACATCAGCATTACGCAGGAACAGCCGCGCCTGCTGCTGCAGCATCGAGGTCTGCGCCATCATGATGAACATCGTGCTCCAGGATGCGCCCTTCCTCGCCTTCCGGCTGCTCATCATCGCTCACTACAAGATCATCAACTATATGAACATCTTCTTCACCTGCAAGAACACCCTTGTGAGTATCCTTGACTTTATTGTTTCTAATTTTGTACAGGATTGCTTGTATACTGGGCGACTAAAAACTATAGGACAAGGAGGAAATACGCCATAGTTACAGAAGCACGTCAATCTAATTCCTAAGTCAGATTCTAATAAAATCATAAACATTAAACCGTCGTAAACTATGAAATATTCTAAAAACCATCATGCACATACATAATGACTTCATAACACACAAATTAACTTGTTTATTTTTTTAATCTTGAATATTTGTTGACTTATTGAAGTAAAATGTTTTGAAAATAAAATCAGTTATAATATAAATACATGTGATTTGACTCAAATAAAAACATTATTGTTAATCTAATCTAAAAGTTAGCCTTTAACCAAATAATAACTTAATGCGATATGTAATAGAATATGTATAATCCTGCGCCAAACAGTGCCAAACGCTTTGACCGCGTAAAGTACCCACTAATGGTATTTTAGTAGCTTTAGAGGAATACCCTCTCTTAAACAGTTCCCTGAGTGTCCCACTGCCATGGAGGGCAGACCCACTAGAGAAACAATGTTGGCCACCCAAGCCCACAAAAAGTTAGTGGTCTGGCACTTACTAACTGTCACAGAAACTGTACAGAGCCAATAACAGTAGAGAACAAGGCACTAGCGTTACGCGCGATCTTGGGCCGGCCAATAAGAGCACAGTAATCGCCTCGATGGTTTGGCGGAATCGTGTCCGAACCGAACAACCAAAATGACATCAGTACTCTATTGGATCTGTCCGCTGTCCTCTATGCCCACTGCTAACCTTATCACGGTAACCCTCTGGATACTCTGGGCAGGTGATCCTGCTGCAGATCTACCGGCTGTACGTGCTGCACCTGGAGACGGTGGACGAGGCCGGGGGCTCCGTCTACCGGAAGACCAAGCACCGCTCCGACAAGAAGGATAAGAAAGACAAGGACAAAGATAAGAAACACAAGTACGTGGTACAGATGTAGTGTGCAATATTTTTTTGCTGTATTAATTGTTGATTCAACTATTATTTAAACATTAACATATTTGAATTAACATTCAACTACCGTGAGACTCACTCATGTTGAAAAATTTACGGATAACTCGCGTTTTTAAATCGAGTTTTGCCCGAAACATGTCGAGCTAAATTCGATTTAAAAAAAATCGGGTGGGGCTGTGTCGGGGCACACGGCCGTTGGTTTTAACGTGAAACGTCTGTGTTACCGTATTGGTTTTAAAGTAAAAGATTGAAATGAAACAAGATTGACGCTGTTTTATGTATTTTAATAATATAGGTTTTTAATAGTATATTTAATAGTATAGGTATTCCAGTGGTAGAGGTTCTCGCGAGGTCGGCGGCAGCAGCTTTGCGACGTTCCCGAAACCGTCTCGCTTGCTCGGCGCCGGACATTGGGGTACCTGTGCGTGGCCCATAGCCCCCTCTTTGTAACGATAGCCGTGATTTATATTTCTGGTTGGCTCTTGCACGAGCTGAGGCCGACATAGCAAATATTTATATATTTATTATCACTTTCTGGTCATTTTATATATAAATACTGTCCAAATTACACTTTATTTATGTATAAATCAATCGGTTTAAATAAACTCGACAAACACACGAAAGAATCACCGCGCTATAATGTCGGAGTCACGAGTAAACACTGAATAGAAACAAGCGAGAGCGCCGGTTTAGCACGGTAAACGCAGCATCCCTCCCCCGCCGCCCCGCTCGACCCCGACACAAACTCAAGGTCATAACAGCGAGCTGACTATATAAGTGAAATATTCACACCATTTTTTGCTTCTACGACTAATAGTTTTTTAATTATTAAGGTACGATGATATAGACCTTTTCGTTACGGTCCGCTTTTTAAACATGGTACCCGTATGTTTCGGCGCGATATTAAAGACGTTTCACGTCAAAAAGTGAATTATCCGTAAATTATTCAACATTAACATATTTATAAAAAAAAAACATTAATTAAAAATATAAGCGTTTCCTCGCTGTATCGTAATGGTGCGTTGAATAAGGAAGCTGCCAGCTCTTCGGTCTCCAGTTGTATCCGCCATATATACTATATTGTATTGGATGAGTTCATATTCTCCTGCTCTCAGTCAACCTCAGAAAACTTAGAAGATAAAATCCAAAGCTTGAATAAAAATGTTCCACGTTATTCATCTTTTTAGGCGACTTTTGTTATGATTTAATTGGCAATTACTCCACTAACTTCGGTTAACTTAATTTCACTTCGCTTGACTTAACTTCACTTAAATTCACTTCGGTCCGCTTCACTTCGCCTCTTCTCTGACTTAACTTCATTTAATTTCTCTTGTAACGGCTGAAGAAAATGCAAAGAAAATAATCGTGTAGGATTTGATGGAAGACGCGCGTTCATGAAACGAGCGTCCATAAAACGCGCTTTATCTGCGCGTTTTGATACGCTGTTTGCTTGGGCCTAAGACCCTGACTGCTTACAGGAAGCACCACAAATCCAGCAAGCACAGGAAGGACGAAACCTGTGTCTCTGTCATCACGGACAGGAGACAGGAGCGGGTGGAAGGCGGCAGGATCCGGTGAGTCCACAAACCTCTATAGCAGGGATGGCGAACCAATGGCACGCGTCTAACACATAAATTAACCAGTTTGCAATTTTTTATCTTCACACCTCTCAATTTTTTCCGTATGTAGGTATGTATTAAATTCGTTGACTGTAAATTAGCACAAGTTGAAGCGAGAAGGTTCCATTAAGGGTCGCCCTTTCTTTCGAGCTGTATCGCATTCGCGGACGATCCCTCGCCATTAGCTATGTGTATGTATGTTCTGTGCGTCGCCGGTCGATCGTCACCTTGACACGGAGCGGGTCCCGAAACCCCGCGTAGTGGTGCCACCGTTCTTAACTATCGATATCGATAAACTCATACAGGGGCACCGAAAAATAGTGACACGATACCGAGGGCGCCCTTTTTGGCGGTGTATGCCGCAGTTGATGCATTTAGTACCTATTACGATAGATTTGTTAGGGGGCGTCCATAAATTAAGTGAGGTTTTTTTTAAATTTTCTGTCCCTCTCTCCCACCTGATGAGATGTTGTGAGATTTTATTCAACCCCCTCCCCCATCCCCCAATCTCACGTCAGATTTTCCAAAATGTGGGTTTCTTACGTAAACGCGTTGGATTGTTATTGTAAAAAGGAAAAAAAAAATAATGACGTAACTTCAAATAAAAAACTTAATTTTTTCTTCGTTCGGATACACTCGTGAAGAGTCAAATATAAAGCGCCATCCACACTTCGGTTTTTAAGACCTTAAGCAATGTTCTATCTGGATTGAATGGACCAAAATAGTAGTTTTTTTTTTGTTTCAAACGAGAAAAAAAATACGTGATATTTGCCGTACGTGACCCCTCCCCCCTCTCTCCAACGTAAAATTAGATGATATTTAACTTGATTTGAGTTCTATCGACTCTCCCCCGTCCCTAGAGGGCGCTACAATGGCGACGGTCACCCCTTGCCCTCGCACGGCTATAACTACACCCTTACACAAATACTGAGTCGGACAGGCTCGCATCAGTTGATAATTAACAGAGACTACCCCCAAAAACAGAGTGTAGAAGTCAATCTTCATTATTAAGTTCGAGCAACGCATAAACACGGTTCACAACACAGACTTATATAGAAATAGATGACGCAAGTGTGTGTACTTCGCGTGCCAAAAAGGAGCCAAAAGAGAGAGCAATGCTCTTCCTTTGACGCTATTTCTTTTCGATTTGTACCACTTTGATTAGGTTTATTATCGAACCGCGATTAGAAAGGGATTCGAGAGTACCGTTAGCACAATTGTACTTATTAAAAGATTAAATATAAGTATGTCGTATATCCAGTTACGTCATCTCGCGGCTGAAGCTTGAACTACGCATTCGGTGTTGAGCCTACGAGATTTTCTACAAACTATTGGAGTTATAGCGCCATCTATCGGTTTACGGCTGTACTTGTCAGTGTTGGTTACTATTGCGAGTTAGTAGCGCCATCTAGCTACTTTCGATGTAATTAGTAATGCAAAGCAGTCAGCTTGAGTGAGGTCGAGACGTTGTTGATAAGAGAGACTGACAATTACCCTCAATGAAGAAACGTAACGGCTGAGAACTATCTACCCTCAGCAGCGTGGCGGATCGCCACGGGAGAAACGCGTCAACTCCGGGCAACGACGGAATATCACACGGGGATGTGTGACGTATCAAGATATCGTGTCGTGGAACGTCAAACGTTAAACGGAACGTCAAATCTGAACAGATTTGGATGTTTTCGGAATGAGGCTGGCAATACAGGTTTTGTTGAGGAAAACCAACATGTAGTGTTGGCAATACAAACTACCTGCTTTTCACTTTAAAAAGCGGTACGGGTAACGGTCGAGAGGAACTTCTGGTTGGAATTCGGAACAGTGCGGTTGTGCCCCTTATTCTGAATTCATCGCGTTCTGTTTGCGTCTTGTAGTCCGATTTAATTTCTATTGCTTGTGATCATTGTATTCTCTTTAAATTAGTTTGATTAAAAACGTGAGTGTAGTAAATTGGCTTTTCATTGCAACTGAGTCATGGATGAGTGTAATGGTAAACGAAGAATCGGTCTCCTGCTTCGCCGCTCGACATCAACACGCACCACATCACCTTCCGTTCATCATCATCTCCGACAAGTTTAAACCAATACTTGATATCTTCATAAGTGCAGACCCTTATAGATAATAGAATTAATAGCTGAATATGATTTGCATATTTAAACTCTATTCTCGGTAAATACTTTAATTTTTTTATTAAAAAATTGTAATATCATATCTGACAAATCTGTCACTAATCACATTATTTCGCTTTATCAAATTACCGTAGCTGTTCAAAAATACATAAATAAAAAAATATTTAAAATACTTTTAAAATGCTACAGGTTTAAGAAAGTAACTCTATTTGATCTGAAGTATTATCTGTTATCGGCCCCGTGTGGTGCCGGGTTAGAATAGCACCTCCCCCTTTCTTCCCGTGGGTGTCGTAAGAGGCGACTCAGGGAAAGGGTTAGTGTATTGTGGGCGATGGGCTAGCAACCTGTCACTACAATCTCACGTTTAACTATCTGGTTACCCTGAAATTGCTAAACGTGGCACTGGATTTTTGAATTCATGTGCTCTGCCTACCCCTTTTGGGAATACAGGCGTGAGAATTATGTATGTATGTATGTATTATCTCTTAATGCTACCGGAAATCAATAGAAAAACGCTACATAATTTGATATTTTTTCCATGCTTTAGAAATTCATTGTACCAAAATAACAATTTACTTTATCTGCATACTCTACCACTGACAATGTCTTAACATGCATTTAGTTCAAAAATGACATATGTGCTCAATCCCTTTCTAATCGCGGTTTGATAATAACTGCGTAGAGACAGGACAACTTGAAAAGGCGGCGTCACCTTTGAATCGGTTTCACTCGGACTGTCAATACCCATCGCTAATGTGCTCATCACAGTTACATTGCCGTGGGGTGTCGGGATAGAATAACACCTCTCCATTTCTTTCATGGATGTCGATGTCGTAAGGAAATGGGTTGTTTGATCGCGCTAATCACAGGAACTACTGGTTCGAATTGAAAAATTCTTTTTGTGTTGGATAAACCATTTATCGAGGAAGACTAGGCTATATAACATCACCCTGCGACCAATAGGAGCGAAGACACATTGGGCAATGAGACCGTAAACATTTTAACCAGTGCTCCCGACCATTTTGGAAATACAGGCGTGATGTAGTAGAAGCAGTAACAATCGAGTTTAGCTCGACATGTTTCGAGTAAGTCTGTAGCCCCTCATTTAGGCCAAAGAAACATACATAACCGTCTGTTTATTGGTTTCCAGGGCCATAATCCTCACCAACACCGACGAGATCGAGGAGTTGGAGTTGACCAAGCTCTTCAAAGACCAGGTGTCGCTGGAGCACGAGAAGAAACGAGGGTAAGCTGCATCAGCTCTGAGGATCCACAACAGGCCACACCATAAAACCAGCTACCATAAACGGCTGTCTGAACTAAACAAGTGGCTGTCGCGCTTCAACTACTTTCGTGGCGGCATTTGTGGCTGTTGCCGGTTGCGACCCACTGTATGTTATTATTTTTTTGTATATCATTTTTTTTGTTGTAATTTTTGACAATTTCATGTATTATTTCAAACACAATTGACATTGTTTTATGAATAAATACTACTACTACTACTGCCACGGTTGACACAGTTTCCATACAAATCTTCGCGTTAAGACGCAAACGAAATCGACCGACTCTTGGTCGACTTCATTACACTACACTCACATCACCTGTACGTCTAGTGTGTTCATTTCGATGGTGCAGTCGTTAACGAATTCGTTTGGGAGTTATCGCAAAATAGTATGGAAAGCGAGACAGCGCCGCCAGCGGAATGTTTGCACAACTGCCACGGTCGACAAGTCTCCATACATTCCGCGACAACTCGCAAACGAATTCGTTAACGACTGCACCATCGAAATGAACACACTAGACGTACTGTAGGCTTAGCATAGCACCACACGTGTGTCGTTTCGCGCGCGAGATAGGATAGACGACCTGATACTTTCTGACGTCTAGACAGTGACAGGTGTATACTGTGTCGGTTTAGGTACTTAAATTAAAGTAAACAAACTTTATGTCAGATTTGACAGGTTAAGAACGTTTTTCTTTACCACCCAACTTTTTTCGGATGTTCAAATAGTTTAGCAAAGGAATCTTCGTAATATTTATTGATCTGATGAACGTTATTGTTCTAATTCCAATTTTTTCTGGTGTTAGGTAGGTAAATTTATGCACCAACAAAATATATGTTTCATTGTTTCCTTCCTTTGCTAAACTTTTTGAATATCCGAAAAAATTTGGGTAGTAATAGTAAACAAAAAACGCTCTTAACCCGTCAAATCTGACATAAAGTTTGTTTACTTTAATTTAAGTACCTAAACCGACAGAGTATAGCCTACCTCACGTCACGCCCTTTTGTGCTAAGCTGGCTGATGTGATTTTGCTCTCACGTTTTATCTAGAAAAGCTTAAATCGAGTAGCTTTTCATCATAAAACCGTGCTACCCGGCTTCAGTTAGTTTTGAACCCTATTTACAAATTACAGGGGAAAGAAGAAGCAAAAATCAGAATCGTCAGAAGAATCTTTAAATAACATCCAGCACACGACGGATGATTCTGGCATCTGACATCACCGCGTGCGGCACAGCCCCTCGCCGCGGCACAAGCACAGGTAACATCCGGCCTGGATACAACAACATCCGCTCCGGATGTTGCAACATCCGAAGGATACGTGTCATTTGGGATTAATATGTAAGGGTTATGCGATATCCAGCCTGGATATTGTAACATCCGCCCTCAGAAACATAACGCCCAATAAAAAAATGGATATTTAATATTTATTACACTTACTTATCTACAAGGTGGGCTAAAAGAAATCATCCTATTGAAAGATTATATTTTGTGCAAATAGCCGCCACTGTCGAATCTGTTTTGACATATTTTGAGGTGTAGAGTAAAATGAACAAGCCATGGAACGGGAACGGTACAAAATTACTTAGCTAGCGGTACTTACAAAATATTGACGTATGAATGCGTAAATTTTACAGGCATGACAAGAAAGAAAAGGACAAGAAGAAGAGCAAGAAAAAACACGTGTCATCCAACAGCAGTGACAGCTCGAGCTGAATGGATCTTCAGTGCCTTTTGGATTAAAAAAAATGGCGTCTTTGCCTTACGGGTCTTGGCTATGGTTGGTTAGTTAGTGCAATTGTCAAAACAATTGACACGTAACAAGTTTTAGCAATTGATGGTTGTCAATTGTTTTTGGGGTCGGGGTAAAAGTTGCAATTGTTAAGAATACGCAAGATTATCGAATTGTGCACTTTGTTTCAATGGCAATTTGGATTATATTGGATTGTCAATTGGTTAAGTATAAAAAATATTTATGGAATTATATTTTTCAATTATGATATTAACAAAATTTATAAAGTGATAGAAAGTATGAATCGCTGGGTTTGAAATTTTCTAGAAACTATGTCATTAATACAGGAATGTCTGAAAATAAAAAAAAAACAAGTAGGTACCAATATAATGGACAAATTAAAACGTAAAATCGATTAGGTAAGGTACTTATAAGGTACTTATACCTACCAACATAGACTGGTGGCTGTTAATGAAATAATTATAATCTCGCACAAAACCAAAAACTTCATTTTGACTCTAGATTCCATGTAGGTATTTATTGTAAGATAGAAATTGTAAGTAGTTGTTATTTTATAACAAATTTGTTAGATTTTGTAAATAAAAAATGCGAAAAAATAATTAATTGCTTTATTTTCAACCTATAACAATACAAGCTGATCTAAAATAAATCCATGACAGTGAATTTTTAATAAATAATTAAACTGTAATCAATTTTATCCACGTAATGTTAATTTAAAATTAATGTTCCACGAAAAACGCCTCTTTAATCTAACATAATAAATAGTAAAATAATTTATCTATGGTATAGTTTGACAGCTGTCAGTTTTTCCCTCCAATTCTTTCTGTGCCGTACTTGTAGAAGAAAACGCGCCAAAAGTACGCGCGATCTGAAGTCAGGGGTGCCACGTACTGAGGTTCCAGGTTTATTTCAAGATGGTGCGGGAAAGGCAGCCATTCACCATTGCCGGTTTCAGGAGTGGGGGTGCTGTAAAAATTAACATGTTAATGAAGTGTTACAAGGAATAATTATGTTAGTCAGTCTTTAATGGGGCATATTTTGGGCATAATGTAGGGACTATGTAGGTACCTACTAAATTCAATGGAAAGTTCAAAAATTAGGAGTTTTTAATATTTTAATGGATCTACTAACGAACTAGTGAAAAAATCAGGAAGACCTAAAGGGTCTTAGATAACGGATACCTATAAGTAAGCACATACGTAGACAAAACCATGACTATTTCATTATCATCATTTCGTGGCCACTTCTAGTATATATTTTTTTTGTTTTGAGTTGGCAGAAGTACCTAATAGTGACTAGTTGCTAGCATGTCGTCTAAAATATAAATTAACTTATTTCCTTAGTCGCCTGCTTACGACATCTACAGAAGAAATATCAAGCAAGTACCTACTTAAATAGGTAAATAGTGAGAAATGTTATAAAATGTATGTACTACATAATAAAATCAACACCCAAAACACGAAAATAAAATATTAGTATTCATTATAATATAAGTAAATATGCCAATGCCACTATTAAACCTCATTTATTTTTTGTTCGAATCTGAAATTGAACTAAAAGTGGCTACAAGCTACAACGTGAAACTTGTCTTCATTTTGTCTATGAAACGTATTGTGTGTACTCTGCCTACTCCATTTAAGAATACAGGCGTGATGTATGTAATTACGAGCTCTATAGGTAAATACATAGCTTGTCACCCTGCTATTTACTCAGTCATTCTTACCACTTTAGGGTAAATATTCAGGCGTTTGAACACTTTGAACCGCTGTCATTATTCTCAACACTTTTTTTACCAAATTTCTTAAGAAATTGGTACAATAAGTGTGTTATATAGTGTCTGCGCCTTATACACAGTGTCGTAACTAGCCTTTTATGCGCCCGGTGCGAGCTATCAAAACTGCGCCCTTAAAGATACTGGTCTGGTCATTTCTGCGCCCCTCCAGGGTCTGCGCCCTGTGCCTGGGCACCGCTGGCACCGCCCTAGTTACGGCACTGCTTATACATAGGTACAAACTAGACTATTATGTACACATTTCTCAAAGAATCTGATAAAAAAAGTGTTGAGAATAATGACAGCGGTTCAAACGCCCGAATATTTACCCTTTAACCTCCAAAGGCCCAGCGCCAAATTTTGATCGTTTGAATTTGAAGCTTAGTGTCATTCATGTAAAATTACTGCTGATAACTTACCCAATATACACCACCTAAAATTTATATATACACACCACCACCTATATGTATAGCACCTCCCCCTTTCTTCCCGTGGGTGTCGTAAGAGTCGACTCTGGGAAAGGGTTAGTGTATTGTGGGCGATGGGCTAGCAACCTGTCACTGTAATATCACGTTTAACCATCTGGATACCCTGAAATTGCTAGATGTGGCACTGAATTCTTGAATTCATGTGCTCTGCCTACCCCTCTTGGGAATACAGGTGTGATGTATGTATGTAACTTACCCAAACTTGGCGAAGTTAGTCCACATCATGGTCATGAAGGTCACAATCCTGGCGTCGTTCTCATCCATGGGCAGAGGCAGTCGCTCCAGCTCAAACACGTAGAACAGCTCATCGCGGTCAGCAGTCGCCGGAAGACTGCTGTTAGTCAACAATCTCCCTAAATTCCTATTGCCAATGTAGTTGAAAATGTATTCGTAGACTGGGATACCAGAAGCATTGGCGTAAAGCTCAGAGAAGAGAGACATGGGACCCACATAATTGAAGTCGGAGTTGAGGTTTATCAGGCCTCCGATCAGCGCTTCATCTGAGGTAACGTTGCTGAAATAAGTCTCCTTCATTATGTTTCTGTATTCTTCTTTCTCTTCCTCTGGAACAGTGAGAGTCCTCTGGTCTAGCGCGGAATAGTCTTCATTCTTTATTCTGTCCATGTGACTGGTTATGGTGTTGTAATCGAGCGTACAGATCAGACCCTCAACTGTGTTCAAGCCGCATACAATAGGCACTGGGTTAAAGCACTTGTGATTCTTTTCGGTAAGGATGTTGAAAGGCGTGTCTGTCAAAAACGGTTCCTCCCCTTCGAAGACTTTTTCCACGGAAGGTAAGAATACAGATCGCGGGTTCATTTGCTTCGAGATTGCCTCTTCAACTTGTTTGATCGGCGTTTCGCAGTACAACTGCAGCAGCTTCTCAGGGTCTGTGCTGAGGACCTCCAAAGACTTGGCAACTTGGCTCGCTGTGGCTTTCGCGTCAGCGTCGAAGGACTCAGGAGTGAAGAGTGTTCCACTTTCAGATATCACTCTGTGGAATAGACCTTTAGTAGACTCTGAGAGAGTCAGATAAATGGCTGCGGTACCTCCGCTGCCTTGGCCGAAAACTGTGACGTTATCTACATCGCCACCGAAGTTTTCGATGTTCTCTTGGATCCATCTCAAAGCCTGTCTGATGTCCTTCAGACCAGCGTTACCGGGTGCTCCTTCTATTTCTAAGTTGAGGAAACCATACACGTTCAATCTGTAGTTGATTGTGACGACTACAACGTTGTGGCTGACAAGGTATTGTGGTCCGTAGAAACTAGGGGATCCGCCGCCGACGCCGAAGCCGCCTCCGTGGAGGAACACCATGACTGGGAGGGTGCTGTTCGCACCAGTCACGGGGGTTGGGGTGAAGATATTGAGGACTAAACAGTCTTCAGTGTCGCTGGGGGCTGCGAGGGGGTCGTTCGAGGGGAATTGGGGGCACAGGACTGAGCGGGAGTCGGCTTTATAGATGTCGGAGAACGATGGGGGCTCAAGCGGTGCCTGTAAAATAATGTAATATTATTAACTTCAAAAGCATATACCTACCTACTTAACTGACGGGATTAGTTAACTTTACTTTTAAATTTCCATCATCCTCAAGGCTCTATTTCCACCATAAAGTAGTTTGTCTTAAGGCCCTGATCGACTGGCGAGTAAAACCGCGGTTTTGAAAACCGACGAGCCTGGCTCGTGGCTCGTTGGCACTGATCGAATAGTGAGATACGTAGTACGTAGATCTATTATTTAATTGTAACACGGACTGAGCACGTTACGAAGTAGTACTTCAGTTTGGTTCCGAGTAGGTAAACAGCTCTTCTGGTGCACGTCCGTCCGAAAACTGACGTTACTGACGGACGGCTCGGCTCGCCGGTGGTGATCGATGACGCGGTTTTGCGTGGCGAGCCGAGAAAAAATATAGCAAGACAACGAGCCGCGAGCCAGGCTCGTCGGTTTTTAAGACCGCGGTTTTGCAGTGATCCACTGGCGAGCTTTACCGACGAGCCACAAAACCGGCGGTTTTACTCGCCTGTCGATCAAACAAACATAACAAAGATACTAAAATGAATTAAAAATACTTGATCATTCATTTTCTTTATACAATAAACATTAGTACCCGCCACAAAGTTTTCACATCGGTCTTTGGAAAGAGACAGTTGGCGTATCTTAAGTTGGAGCGAGACAGCACTCTACCAGCACTTGGATTCGCCAAAAAGTATATTCTTCATGGTGCAGTACAGTAACTACCTATTATAATTCTTAAATGTCATACCTTAAATTTGACCGGCACGCCATATCTGATCCCTAGAAATTCACAATACAGCCCATTGGAAGCCAAACTACCCTCCACCTTGCCCTGTTTAGTCGCTATAATATATTGTTCATCGCCCCAAGCTACCCCTAAAAAGGCGGCCAGAACCACTAGGCAGAATGCACTCATTGCCTTTGCACGAAAAACTATAATCCTCTCATAATGTTCACGCTTTTATATAGAGCATTTTGAAAAAACGTCTCTTGTCTAATTCAATCGGAATGGTGACGCGACTTTCAACTTTAAATTTAAGTAATTAAGATCTCTTTGAATTCTTTATGATTCACCATTTCACAGACGTGACTTTTATGGGATTTGCTTTTATCAATTTTAAATGAAAATTACGTTATAAGATGCGCGCTATCTTGGACTCGATAGCTGATAAAATATGCCTAGGATAATTATTATAATGATCGATCAGTTATGAAACAATTATTTCGTAAATGATAAGGAGAAACCGTTGAGTTTTGTTTGTTGTGGTCTTACGTCATTTCAAATTACAAGAATTTTACGGCTGCCATGCTCGAACGGATAACACACATCTAATTAGTCTATTAACGATTCTCGTTTGTTGAGCCATAGGTACTAGGTAGTTAGCTAACAACAAATGTGAAGAAAATAACGGATTGCGATTGTAGTTGCTTTCTATAACGTAGTCTGCCTACTCTTTTTGCCTCTCACGTGAAAACAATACCTACTTAAGTATTTATTTCTTTGGTTCCTCGCTTACACAGAAATTCGCCTAAAAAAATCCATGTTCGACTCTGTACAAAAGCGAAATAGTAATGGTTTTGTCTGTGCAGCGTTTCGTGTACCTACTCTGCCTACCCTATTTGGGAATACAGGCGTCATTTACTATTAGCCTGAGCAAATTAATAAAATCAGGGGAAATAATTCGTGTAGTTTTGTAAATTGGTACAATGATACCTTGTTGTGTCCAGATGAACATACTAAAAGTCCTTGAAGGTGGGGGGTGTGCTGAGGGTGTAGGGGGGGGGATTGAAGGTACCTTTTTCAGATTTTTGCTCTTATCTCGAATATCTGTATGAATAGCATTGTAATTACTTTGGACAAAAGTTTTTTCATAAAATTTCCTACAAAATTGGTCATCGTTTGTACCTATATTTTATCTAGAAATAAATAATAGCGCACAATCAATTAAGTCTTAATTATTAAGACAATTAAACATGACCTTTGTTCTTCCCGATAAGAGTAGTTTAAACTTATAAATACAACATAAACAAAATTAATTTAGTACTCTGAAATATTCATCTAACACAGCACAAATTAATAATTTTAGTCACAAATTAGGTCAAGTGCAAGCGCAAGCTGAATTGCGCGTTCGTAAAATACGCCTCAGCAAAACGTATCTTTTGACGTTTCGTGATTGACTCACAAAATATCAACTCGATTTTCGTGAAAGCTAGATAATTTTGATAAATCAATAAATTCAAGTCTTCCCTAGTGAAAACTAGACTAACAAGTATCATTTTGCGTTCCCACGAAACCAGTGCAAAGTCTAAATACTTCAGAAATCGCGAAGCATCCGTTTAAAATACTGCTTACGTGTGTAAAAATATCAATAATTGTGTTCAAGTACTGTGTGCGGGAATGATACAGTGATCGAGTGCACGGAAATAATCAATCGGCTTAGTTATGAATAAAAAACCAGCCCGTACTGGCCCGAAGATTCGAATAACACGCGCAGCATTTCGTCTGAGGAAACTCGACGATCCTCCGCTCTTCGAGCCGAAAGCTGTTGACGAACACAAATACATCTACACCTGCCAGTATTGCAGGTTGAAGTTCACACAGAACAGCCAGTTCTTCCGCCACATGACGTCGAATCATGAGTCTCAGCAGAAACTGGCGAGTTTCGAGTGCAATGAGTGTCAGATAGTGTTTACAAAAAAGAGCAACTTGGATATGCATTGTCAAACGCATCATCAGGTAAAGAGCAAGTCTCGGTGCGAGAGCTGCGCCATCACCTTCAAGTCCCGTCACTGTCTGCGGCGGCATTTGAAGCTGAAGCAAGTGATGCTGGAGAATTCGTGCTTGAAATGTCAGAAGAAATTTACGAATAAGGAACGGCTAGCAAAACATATTAAGAATAAGCATACATTTAAAAACGTGACGCATCAGTGCGACATGTGCTCCGTAAAGTTTAAAGAGAAGGAGTCTCTGCTGAACCATCTGAACCGTCTCCATAAGAAATTATGATTTAGGAAAGGCTTATAATTTGAATAGTTTCAGTATTTTTTGTTTCGTTGACAGGGTGTAGATTCTGGTAGATTTTTGTTCGATGTAACTTGGAGGATTGGCGCAGGCATCAGAGAAATTAGCAGAAGATATTGAATATTTTTGATACAAAGTCTGAGGCAAAACTGTTTGGTTGAAAAACTGTTCAATCGCTTGGACGGTAAAATAGTTTTTGTCCTCATCCTGCTTTGAAATAGTATTTAATCCTATCCAACATAGACAGATGGTTCTTTCTACAATTAAATAAATAGATGGTCTCCCCAACTAATCTTAAAAATATTGCTAATACAACACTAAAGCCGACCTCAAATTCATATCATATTTAGGACCTAGTTTTGAAGATTATAATACCCTCAAGAGCATACCTTCCCAAACTTTTTCTGATTATGATGCCTTTAGGGAATGTCAATTTGTTTTTAAAAAGTACCTATAAACATACAGCCAATTCAAGTGGATTGTGTCCCATCACCCTTGACATACGGTGTGAGGCATCACGATGCACATTTTTGGAAGCTCTGCTCTAATTGGCTGTATATGTTTTCCCATGGCTGTATAACATAATAATAATGGTCCATGTGTTGGTTGACGTGTATATGACACTCTTGAGCTAGATGTAGAATTGTGATGAATTATGTGTACCCATTATTCTATGATATTATGAAAGCATAAATTGGTCATTTTCTGAAAAGTTGCCTGTTTGTTTTTTTTTTTTCAATATAAATTTGAATTTTGAAAAAATTACTTCATTCCATGCCCACTGTACTTAATATGTGCACAAAAGTTGAATGGAAATATTTTTGGGATTTTCGCTTGTTTTTATTCAACAGTTTCTATTGTGCTGTTGATTTTGACTTGGAAAAAAAATGTTTTTAGTTAAAAAAATTACAACTTCTTAGAATATAGCTCAAATACTTATGTGAGGTTACCTAATAATCATTTCAACAATTAGAACCAAATATTGATCCACACAGTGATTTCCATCCATTTTCTTCTGCTTCTCTACATCATTAATTAATTCATATTTAATAGATAATAATATAACTCACATAATCTTTTTCTTCATATCAATTAAATTGTAAAGAAATCATTTTCTGTTTAAAAAACTTAATGTAATTTTGATAACATTTGTACACAATGATTGTTAATCAGTGATCAGTAGTGTCCGACCGAAGGTACAATGTGGCCGAAGCCGAAGCCGATTAATCGGCTTTCATGAAAACCTTCGGCCGAAGCCGAAGCCGAAGCCGAGTTGACCCAAAGAAATGAGAGAATTTGCTAAAAGTAAAAAAACAGCAGTAAATTTTCTGCAGTTTTCGCTTCGAAATCAAGTGTGACTATGTTGTTATGTTATGTTTTGTCAGTTATTTATAAGATTAACTGCAAGCAATGCGATCGGGTCGGCGAAACGCTGTTCTGCTAACCGCTGCGCACTATCCATCTCGCTCTGGCATCGTTTGTTCAATTTCAAATCACAATTTGCAAACCTTCGGCTTCGGCCAAAGCTTCGGCCAAATTTTGGCCGAAGCCGAAGGTTTGGCCGAAGGTGGCCGAAGCCGAAGCCGAAGCTGAAGCTTCGGTCGGACACTAGTGATCAGAAGTTGAAAAATAATAAACATCCTAAATTGAATTCAATAAAGTTAATGATTTTAATAAATCCGATAACCAACTGGTTACATGGTCAACTTGCATCAATTGTTAAAATGTAGGTTGGTCAAATATCAATTGTGATAGCGGGAAAAATTTAGCCATAATTAATTTATTAGGTACTACACAAAGTGTGACATAGACAAAATAGTATTTCACGCTTCTCACCCACTTTCAGCGTAATTTTAGTTTTAAAAACAGATGGAAGAGGAACACAATAGTGCTGTTGCTTAATGCATACCTAAACCTATTTCCGTAGTCGCCTCTTATAACATCCATCGAAAAAATAGAGAGGTGTGATTCCAACCCGGCATCACACAGGAATTGTAATAATTACTACAATTTAAATGGTGATCAACGAATGGAAGTAAAAATTGGTTCCTGACAGATTAAAAATCATTGTGTAGTAAAATTATCTCTGAAGTAACGAAACAAGAACTTTATTTTACGTTTTTAATATATTATATTTTTTTAATATCCTGAAATAACTTTTTTACATTTTGTTCAAGCAGAGTGCTTGTTTTGTTTACAATGTCGATCAAAATAATGTAAATAGTTAAGTTTACATTTAAGCGTTTGTGTAATGAATTAGATTGTAGGTAAGAGAAACTTTGTTAGAGAAATCTTTGAAAGGGTACAGTTTGATTAATTATTTTTGCTCCCACGGATAAGTGTTTTTACAAATAGTGTACCTTTTCTGGTTTTATTTTGAAATATGGTTACTCCTGTTCAGAATTTAAACAGTAAACCATCGCGATCGACCAGTTGGCCACCCCTGTTTTATAGGATAACTTAACTACGAAACTAAATGTAATTTATTGTTAACTTTATTTTTGATTTGCAAAAAATAGGAAACAGCTTGTCATTTTAGTATCGGATTTAATACAATATACTAAGGTACCTTATGGAGCATCACATAACTGCCTTCAATAATTAAGTATGTACTTAGTATGGAAAATTGTATGAATTTTAACCAGGAAAGGGTACTTTTGAATACATTCAAGAGATTTCCCATCGTGCCTTATAAGGGCAAGTTGACCGGTTTTTCTTAATATTATCAGAACTGTAGTCACGAACCGGGATTGTTGAGCCACTTGCCACTGTTCGCAATTTGGACGTGTAATCAATGACCGATGTGACCGACTAGAGGTCAGCTATTGGATTAGTATTACACGACCAAGTTACAAACAGGTAAGTGGCTCAACAATCCCTGTTCGCGATGGTACATTTCTGCACTGTCCGTCCAATGTTCAGCCCTTTCAAAGATTTCCCTGTAACTTACACTTGTGTATTTCAGTAATAGGGTAAAAAAGTAAAACATGTTCGAGCCAGCAGACAGACTACGGTTTAGCTCGAAATGGCTCCTCTACATGACGGGCCAGCGCTTGTCCAGCAAAATGGCCATGCGATGGAGGAAAAGGATCTACACAATGGCGATGTTCAGTTGTTCTGGCCCACTA
>BHDV01003379.1:158714-184063 GCA_005406045.1 Adoxophyes honmai | reverse complement strand
AAATCATTGTTCTACGGGTAATATCCAGCGAGGAATCAGGGGACTATGTTTCCATACAAAATATGACCGCTCCATTTCCTCTTAATTACTAAAACTGTTGGTGGAAGAAAAAACATTTTAGTGCAGAAATTTATTTTATTTACACAATGTTTTCATTTCATTATGGCTACCTATGTACACAATTAATATTGAAAATCCAGTTTATATGGATTGACTGCATTCGATTTTCCGATTTGAGATTCCGAAACAGAATTTTTCCGAATGTATGTGACCGGCCTAAGTATTTAAGAGGGGTTTCTTTAAGTACAAATAACATATTTTTTTGCAGTTTTTAATATGGAATTGAGTATGAGTCTGACTCGAACTTGGCCAGTTTTCTTTGTTACTTTTATACAAACATCTAAAAACAATACCTAAAACGAAAGTAAATTTACAAAATATAGTTTGTTTTAGCAAGGCGGAACAAAAAAGATTAGTCATTCATTGTCAATATCTGTTTTTCGCAATCAAAGTACAAACATAACAAAAAGGCACAAATAAACAGTTTGCTTACCGAAAAGTAGACTAAAACTTATTGTAATCTTCTTGTTACTATAGATCAGAGAAGTCGTCATAATACTATTGTAAAATGGTAAAGAATTAAATTTTTAGACAGCAATTTAAATATCCGTTTTAGATACCGTAAGCTCGGGGTACTTTGGCCCTACAAGGTTACTTTGCCCACCCATAAAACGTTTTTTATTCAATCAGTGACCTATCTAGATAACCATCAAGCAATTAAATTGCTTGTATTATAGTGTTTGGAGTAACTTTTTTGGATTAATTATCTGGGTAAAATGTGTTTGTATCGGTGGGTAAAGTAACCTTGTAGGACCAAAGTACCCCGAGCTTATGGTAATCATAATTTTACATGAAAATTTTCTGTTTCATTGAAACTTATTCCATAGTCATTGTTTTTTGTGCAAAATGAAATGTTTTTGAAATGATGAGTCCTAATTAAGTTTACATTTAACAGTCCTATACAATATCAGAAGATTTCACAAGTTTTCCATTAAGAAACCCCATTTTATGTTTCTCACGCACATGCCTCACGAGGTGATCCTTCCGTTTATAAGTCTGAGAACACACCGGACACACCACATGCTGGTTCAGATGCTGCGACTTAACATGCCTCAGCATATGGTCTCTTCGTTTGAATGACGTCTCACAATGGGGACAGATGTGCCGTTCCGTTAAGAAATGGTTTAACTCGTGCTTCTCTAGGTCTTGTAGGGCTCCGCACTCAAATTTGCACTCTCTGCAGTGGAAAACTTGCGGCCCTATTGCATGTTTTGTTTTAATATGTTCTACTAGTACATCCTGACGCTTATAATCTACTCCGCATACAGGGCATTGGCAGAACTTTTGATTAGAATGCAAACTCTGAATATGGCGCTTTAAATGATCCTGTCGTCGAAAAGTGGCCGTGCAAATAGCACAAGTTAGAAGTTTTTTCTGTCCATGCATTTCGACGTTGTGATGTTCGCATTCGGCTGCGTTTACGAAGCTCAGGTCGCAGTGAGGGCAGTAGTTGTTCAGCTGGAGTACACGCTTCGGAGAGCGCAGTCCCTGAGCCACTGTGTCGCAGGGAGAATAAGGGTTCATCGCGTATTTATTTCCATCAGACCCGTCCAAATAATAACTAACTTTCACGTTGTCTTCCATTGCTTTGCAATAGTCAAGCCGGTACGGTCACTATGATAGCTTGATGTGGTATTGCATCCTTGAGTAACAGAATTTATGATTTGTTGAACTTTCAATTGAATTTACAATTTTACAAGTAAATAAACGATAAACAGTTTTTTACGCATGTAAGTAGAACAAGAGGTGTTTTTTGACAGCTTTAAAGTTAATGCGTTTGTGTATACTAAACCGGTGACTTTTGAAGTAAATGACAAATAAAAACGTTTTTATTACTGGTACTTATCTAATCCAAGAAGCTCATTACTCAGCATCGAATAATTTTAAAACTTTCATCGACATTCAAAGATCATGAAAAAGCTGTAATAGGTAACTTTAAAAAATTGCTTTTTTTACTGTGCCAAGTTAAGCTTTCAAGCCAAGCTTTTCTTTATAAAATAGTAAAATACTCCTTTGAAAATCAAACAATCAATCAAACCAATGACAGCAAAAGTGTTGCCACACCAATGTTTTAACCCTTTAACGACCAAGACATATTTTTCTATATTTTTTTTATTTTGTACGTCAAAATGAGTTGTCAGGTGTTATAGGAGCTTAAGAAAAATAATAAAAAAATTCCACATATATATTATGTGAAGATATTGTATGTTGAGAATACTCAACATTGCCCAACTTTCAATAAACAACTAGTGATGACGTATGTTGAGTATTCTCAACATTGCGCATTGCTCAAGGACATAAATAATAAATAAAAATTACTTTGTATTTTATCGAAAAAATACCTATTTTGCTAAAAGGGACATTTTCTATTTGCACTTTGGGCATTCCATATTTGTATATCCGTTTTCAAGGTGCCTACACCCTCCTAAACCTGTATAAGTATAAACAGGCAAATCCTCTATATTAGCATATCAGACGCATCCGAGGGCCGTAGAAGATCTGAAGTCCTTATGACGACAAGTTTGTTATTGACAATATCCGTCATACCAAAAATCAAAAACCAAAATCAAACTTTAATTTATGCAAGTAGGCCATAAGGGCTCTTTTACACATCCTCTGTTTACTCTACCAGCGCTTCGTAAATACCTTGACTGCCAAGAAGAATTTGCCCAAGAAACTTGGCACAAAGTTTTTTTATATCAAAATGTTAATTAATGTAGCTATAATTATCCACCAGTAACTTTGTCTTCGATATAGTCTTGTAGAATCTGAAGTAACGTATTACAAATACACACCGGCATCAGTTCTTGAGAATGGTCGTGTTACGCTCTACTGAGAATGATAGTATATCACGGATAGGACTATTGTTGTTGCCAATAAACCTGATATTGTGGTAATACCGATCATAGCGTCAGGCAGTGCTTTTAGACATCACCATCGCCATCCCCCATGACGAGAATCTCGACAAGGTCCAGAAGGACAAGCTCAGCAAGTACGACAATTGGGCTCACGAGGTTACCGCCAAGTGGGATGTGGATTAGACAATCGTCGTACCGATAGTCGTCGCAGCAAGATGTCTCGTACGAATAAGAGTCTCGACGAACATTTCAAAAGACTCAAGCTAGACGGTTAATTCAGGGGTTTAATTCAGAAGGCGATACTTCTTGATACGGTGCGTATCGGTCAGGAGGACTGTCTGCAGCCCTAACCATCGGTAGTTGTGTCTTGCGCCGCTGCCAATAGTACTTTAGGTTTGCTTTTTAATATTACTTGTATGTTTTCTACTACTTTTTTAAACAAAAATATTGTAAAAACCTTTCCATAGATGAAAATAAATACATAAAAAGAAACTTCTCTGAGAGTGTTACTGGAATACTTTGAAATGGATTATATTCATCGTCAAAAGGGAAATGTAGTCTCTGAAGAGAGATGGCAGGGAATAAGGTTCAGAGCGATAAGACAATTTCTTCTTCAGAGCAGTAGCTGCAGCGGTAGCTGCTGTCAGCAGAAGAAGCAGTTCATGTCAGAACTTAGGCACTAGTGCCATTATTTTGATAATGCGACCTTATTTAAGATAACCCCAAGTTAGCAAACGAAAAAAATAAGATGCAGTAAATACACCACATCTAAAAGCATGAATGTTAATGCAAAAAAACACAGTAAACGTAGTTATTATTGAAAATAGGCTAGTCGTGTTAATAACCCTTATCTTCGCAATGTTGAGAATACTTAACATGTACCCCAGCGGGTGAACGCTTCAAAGTCTCGCAATGTTGAGAATACTCAACATGCAAATTTGCATCGTTATTATGCGTTAGATTTAAATCAATTACATTACATATATACGACAATGTAACGCACAACTCTTAAAAAACTTAATGCAATACTAGTTTTAATCACAGTAGAATGAAAATAATTTTTAAATATTTTTTTATTACTTCGTGTCCCGCGGTCGCGTGTTACCTCGGCGCAATCATGCCTCTAGGTGTCTTTATAGGTATGTCACGGCAAAAAACTTGTATTTCTTAGATGCATTCGGATATAAGGAATTACTTTATTAATATAATTTCCATAAGTTAAGAAAGATAAAGCGTTGAGATTTTTTTGTCTCGGACGTTGAGAATACTCAACGTTGCGAAGAAAAGGGTTAAATTTGCTTAGTGTTTTAATTCCATAATCTGTTTACAGATAGAGCTGTTGAAGTTCCAAACCTACTACGTACATTATTATGGTCAAAAATGACAGGTAGGCCATTTCGCGCGCGAGTCGACTCGCCTGTGTAGCTTTGGTAAGCCTACGGAACCTCGACATAGCAGGTAATACACAGGTACGGTTTACGCGACGGCGACGATGCCGACATACATAATATCATCGTTTAAGGTGACAGTTTAGCAATGTGTCTCAATTATATTATTATTAGCTTTCCGCCCACGTGGAACTCGGTTATATTGCGGTAAAAAGCTCAACTATAAGAAAACTTCTTGTTTCAAACGACACACAGCGCCATCGATCTATCATCAATCGATCGGTCATCGATTGATATCGATCTATCATCGATCGATATCGATCTATCGAGCAAACTATATATTATTTTTGTCCTCCCTCCGGAACATACATTTTTTCCGGGATAAAAAGTAGCCTATTATTTAATCCGGACTTCTATCTTTACGTCTGCAAAATTTCAAAGCAATCGGCTCAGTAGTTACGGCGTGACAGCGGAACAAACAAACAAACAAACAAACAAACTCACTTTCTGATTTATAATATTATTATAGTAAGGAAGTAAGGAAGTATAGTTATATTATTATTTTATTTTTAGTATAAGTTATTTATAAGCCTTATTGTTATTTTCCTACTTAAATGTTATTCAATAAATAAACCAAAAGTTATAAGGATATTATTTGATTTATATACCTCTTGACTTTTAAAAAATATCTAAAAAGCTACAACAGATGAACTATTGTTATCTTGGTAAAAAAAAAACAATGTTTGTTATCTTTGTTGGATTTTCACTTGGGTCATATTTACCTCAAATAGGTACTTACATTCGTGTGGCTTCAGTACCATCAGCAACACAATACTTTTTATAATCTCTGAATTCAGTTTTTCACAGCTCATTCATTACCATGTTTGAATGAAATTGTATTGTTGGTCATTATTTTAAAATAATGCATGTCATATTTTGCACTTTTCTCTCGAAAGCAATTAACAAAATAGTCTCTAGAGCAGAAACAACATGAGCAATTTTGCTATTAGCCAGCAGATGGAAAATCACCCCCACAAAATATCAAGCGTTTCTTCATAGGGAAATCTAGTTACCACATCTCTTTGTTTCTGCTCTGAGATTTAGGCAAAGGCATTCCCTCACTTCCGTCACTCTTCCATATCATGGGAGTGTAAAATTAACCTGCTAATCAAGCTGATAAGGGCTCAGGTCACGGTCGCACAGCCTTCTTCTCCTGGTACCTACATGGTAATTCAAAGATAAGTTGTTTCTTTCGGACTCGTTTCATGTCTTTGCGCCACGATTGCAGCACGGGAATCATTTAGACCAGTGTTTTTTAACTTTTTTCATAAAATTGACAACTATGCTAGAAGTGGCTGCGAAGCGTGATACAGTCATAATCATGGTTTTGTCTATGTCACGTTTCGTGTGCTCTGCCTACTCCATTTAAGAACACAGGCGTGATTGTATATGTATGTGCTTATGATAACCAAGCAACGCGGTCTTTGTTGTTTTACTGAAGTAGTTCTTTCGACCTCTGGCGAACCCCTACAGAAGCTTCGCGACCGCCCAGGGGGTCACAACCTCACAACAAATGGATTTGGACCTTATATTTTTTCACTCAGTTGGGACTAGAGGTTATCTGAATTCTAAAGCATACCCAGAAACTCACTCTTCCTTATTATATTATTTTATTCTATCTAGCTTGTTTAGGGTGAATTTAAACCAAACGAGATAAAAAAATAGTTTCGATACACTTACCTGTTTTCATAATAAAAATGCACAATTATTATGCTCGCGAAAATTTTAGTTTATTTGTTATCTTTACACATTTTTCAGTTCATTTGTATGCGATTGTATGAAATTAGGTATTAAAATAATTCGGTTTTTAGCGCTACTACCACACGCAGTCAGCTTGCAAATTCAAATTCAATTGGGTTTTAGCAGCCTTGACCTAGAATCCTATATGATTGACCTTATTATCATAATCAAACGTCAGGTCATGGAGGAAACCATCTGAAGACAGGACCAGACGCTAGTTGAAAAATAAACGGCATATAAGTGTTTTGTCTTAAATATATCTTTCCCGTGAAACAAAAAAAAAACAAAAAAGGGTTGTAATAATAAAACAAACGTATAAAGATTTAATATTGGACTAATATTTAGTAAAATACCATATTATAATAATAAAATTCATATAAAAATTCAAGTTTTTTCAGTTTTAAACAATACTACAACTTGCTGGCGGCCAGTGTGCAACAATCACTACTTTATAGTTTAGAATCAAGAGAAAATCCGTTGTGTATATGGCCCAAGCGCCGACTAGCTCCACTATTTCAGCGGTATAAGACTTCTGAAGCCACAACCATACAAGCATAGCTTGCAATCATTGTCAGGCCAAGGCATAAATCTTCATAGTTACATTTTATAAATAGACTAGAAAACATTAAACAGTAGACCTAGCAGCTGAAACCATACGCACAGAGGCTTTCAAACTACCCTCCCAGCCGACAACAAGTTTTATATTATAACTCTAAGTAATACTATTCAAACAACAAAAAAATAAATCATTCTTAACCATAAAAAACACAGGTAAATCCAAGACTACATAGTTACATCTACTTAAATAAATATAATACAAAATTTCGTGTGATTTCAATATTTTATTATTGGTAAAGCTCGGATTTAGAAATTTGGATCTATTTCGCAATTCGGTATCTATTTTAGTTTATTTGACAATAGTACATATTATACATAAATAATACTTAAACTTTAACTCCTATGGCCAATGTGCAATCAATTTTATATTGGCAAAGCTTATTCTAATTGCAGTGTATACTTATACAAATCCAAAAACAATACTGAAAGAGCTAACACTAATATACAAAACAAAAACTAAAATACAAACGACTATACTACAATAATTAACTATTCAAAACGATCGATAAAAATTTAAAAAAGTTATACAAAAAGGTAAAAAATAAATAGGAATTCAAAAATACATCCAAACAAACGGGTGATATATAAAAAGAATACAAAAAGCGTGCTAAGCCTTCTCCAGGAATTAAAAAATAGGAAATGGCGGGCTGGGCGGGCAACCCTGTCTTTTTGGCAGCATCTTTGGACGCATGTCTTTGGTCAGTAGATGGAGAAACGCGGCTTAAAAAAATGTACTTACAAAAATAAGGATCTGTGGAGGAATAAAGTGTCGCGATGGTCTTGATTCCTTGCGCTACCAATGCCGTGCTAAGCTTATCGGCGAACAACTTAACGTCGTAGATATTGCTTTATATACGGCATAAGTTTCTTCGCTAATAAGCTCAACAATATTTATGGCAAGTCATACCATTTTATGAAACTACCTTCAATTAACACTGAATAAAAAAAGTAAAGTGTTGCCATAAAAAAAAAAAACTAATAGTGAGGCAATCCCATCAAATGGCAAACTGCACACAAGCAAATCTACAAGATGAAACAAGGGAGCAAAGTTTCAAATTCATTTTAATATTTTCACAATAGTCTAGAACAAAAGCGTGGGTTGTCGTTACAAGAACTGGAAACAATCAAACAATTTAACTGTACAATAAACGAGTCAAAACGTTGTGCGCTTCGGTTTGGTCCAACGCCCGGGGAGGCACCCGCCTTAAGCTGAATAAATTATAGTCGACAGTCGTACTGTTCACGAGTCCTTTCTCAAAGCAATCAACAACAGCACTAAGCGCTGCGCCAAAGCAGGTGCCTAAAACAAATCGGTGTGAAGTGCGCCGCGCTCGCCAGACGCGGCGCGGCGCATCCAACCAATCAAAACGAGTGTAACCTATCACACAATTTACAAACTAAGTTCACACCAGTGTAATTTGGTATCCATATTGCACAAAAAACGACTTATAGTTCAAGATGGTGCATTCGCTAGCTTCGATCTCTTTCGCGCCGACTTCAGGATGAAAAAGGTCGACGCTTCGGAGCTTCGCAGTATTTAAAATAACACCGACACTTGGTGACAAAAACGCTTAGGTTACATGAAAAACGTCAAACTCTTAATTCTAAAAGGAAAATCTTACAAAATAATCTTAAATACTTCTCACTAAATTTGTCTATTTGTTAAGTTTTGGCTTAGTCGCATCTTATTAGCCAATATTAGACTTACCTAACATATTCGAGCGAAAGGCATCGGACCAAACGAAAGCGCTGCAAAACTTCATTAGCAAACAATTTTAATCGTGTCATTAATTTTTTCAACAAAATTGATTCTATTTAACAACTGTTCTATAAAAATATTAGTATATATAAATCTTATTTCAAATTAATTTAATACAGTGGGCGACGGCCCTAGTTTGAACTTTTTCATTCGAAAACCTCAACTGCCACTGATCCAACTTCCATGTCACACAATTGGAAATCAAATTCTTGAAGAATGTCCAAGGAAGTTGTCAGAATTATAGCAAGTTTTTTTTACTAGTCACACTTTCCGCTTAGCGCCATTAAATGGGCAAAATCGACATGAAATTATGTATTTGTCGGTAATTTACAAAGATGTTCATAATCAAACAGTTAACGCTTTCGAAGTTAATGTAATGTTGACAGTATTAAATTAAACTCAGCGGGAGCTTTTATTTTAGAACAACATCTGGCGGAACGTAGACAAATCTATCATTAGCAGATATGTCAATGACATTTAATTGCTGGTAAAAAAAGTGTAACCTAAACAAAAACACTGACATTCAAAAAACTTTGTCATAAATTATAAGCAACGGTTGTTACTCAAATGAACTTTAATTGAATACAGTCAACATGCACATTCCTCAGGTATTCTAGGAGCCGTCATTTTCAAAAGTCATTAAAAAAATAATTTCATCGCACCATCAATGCAATGTTGCCAGCTTGCGATACCGAAATTCAAAATGGCAGAAACACTCGACGGTGCAAGAAATTCCATACAAACTTAATATTGTCTAGCTTTACACAGCGGCCTAACCGTCGCCGCATACTCAACTAGGTAGGTAATTGAATTGCGCTACTTTTCGCTATCATTAATTTTGCTAAAACCTCTAGCACGAGAATTTACTTACAGAGCGCCGAACGCGCGGCGCCGCGGGACGCCGATAAAAAAACCTTTTTTTGCACTTTTTTACTTTTTTCCTTAAGAATCCAACGTACGACTGATTCACTATATACATGCAGTGAAAAATAGTGCGAAGAACCTCACTCAGAGAAACGAGGGGACGAACACCGACTCCGATTAAACAACAACAATTCTTTACATTATGAAGATAGCTACGATATTTTAAAAAAGTACAAATGACACGTCGAAAATGTTGGCGGCGGTCGCGCGCCTATCCCGGCTCGAGCGGTGCAGCTGTCACTTAAACGTCAGACGTCAAGCTGACAGTGACAGCTGACGACTTGCATTAGTATCTTGATACTTGCGACACTCGTGTTACTGAGTTTAGTCTTGATCGAATCGGAATAGGACGCTTGATCGACAACGACGCAAGCCGCAGCCTTTTCTCGAATGAATACCGCATCACTAACACCTGGTTAGCAACAGCGGGGACCGCTAGACAAGTCAAGAAGCCAGTCCAGGGTCGAACAAGATCAAGGACTCGCGGCAAACAAAAATGACCAATGAACACCCGTTTCAGCTAAAGTTATAAACAGACAACGTACAAACGAGAAAGCTGCCACGGCAGTAAACAAGGAACCAAGCAAAACGACCTACAAACTAACGAACGAACGAAATCAAAACGTCACCTCGCAGCGTTAACAACTAAAAGAGCACTCGAAACCAACTAAAAACGTTACGCCTTTGAAAACAGCTACAAATCCATCGAAATCAGACCTTTGAATAGAAATTAAATCAATCTAAACTAAAAACTGCGAGGCGAGATCGCGAACGACGCGTGCGTCGAATACCCTTAAGAAAAGTATAACGCACGGCGAAGCGAACGAGTGAGTCCTGACATTGACAACGACTCGCGTTCCAGCCTTGCTAGAAGGGAGTTGTTCTGTACTATCCCAAAGTTGTTAAGCCACAGAATGCGCAGCGACAAACCCACTCATTCGGTCAGCCAATAAAAAACGATAAAGAACAACGAGACAAAGGAGAAAGACGCCTCCGTAAGCAACAAAGTCCGTCCATGACGGCCGTCTGACAGCGCAACAGCCACCGCTCGCAACAGACCACATATCCCAAACACACCTCGGTTACTTTAATCTAACACCAATTATTAACTTCGAAGTTACCGCAAGTCGGCAGACCTCGGCTTCAAGCGTGCACATCAAACGATGCCACTAATGTTCCTACCGTGTTGAAGACACAGCTATAAACGTTGCGCGCAAAGTAAAAAACCACGTCCGAATTCACAATTTCGTTTCTTATAAAAATATAAAAATACAAAATGGGACAGTGCTACCACACGACAGGCATCCGGCGTCAACACTCGCATCCCCAACCAGGGTCTCCCAAACAAGTCAAAAACATTGAGCAATTTCGTACAAAAGAAACACCAAAAACGGGAAATGCACACATCACTAGTTCGATTACAAAAAAAGAGTAAAAAAAACGTGAATTTTACTACGAAAACTTAGAAAACAGAACGAAAATTAGAGTTTGGAAAATGCAGTCGAAAATTTGACTAAGATTTCCAAGTGGAGTGCGGAGTGAAAATGTTCTCGTATCGGTAAGGTGAGACTTCACTAAATATTCGTCTAGAGCTCACGAATCAAATTATTTATTTTATTGTATCCTCTACGCCACACTTCGCGTGCGACACTTCGCGTCATGCAACTTTTTATATCGCGCAGTATAATATAAGTAAGAGTCTAAAGGCTAAGAAAATATATATCATATTTCAAATATTTTGTCCTAAATTTTACAGCTCGCCGTCGCGGGCGCTCGCTCGATATAATATTAATATAAAAAGTCCCACAATGCGCTCTTGTATTATGGCAAATAATTTCACTAAAATGCTCTACTAACAATACGAATTGTACCTACTTAACTTTTAGAAAAATTGATTATTAACTAGATACTTTAGTAACGGGATAGCGGTGATCCCAGGCCCGGCCGGAGTTGCCAACCTCGTAGGGTTGCCAGCTGTCAAAAAATGGTAGCTTTGGTAGATTTAGCGAGCCAGCCAGCCGTTAAACATTAGACGAGTGCCAAATGATTCGAGGGTGCTCCAAACGTCCAGAAACGGTACAATCAAATCTCCACCGCAAGGGAGCCAGAGAGACTGCATTTCACACACCGGGGTCACACACAAGGCACTTCATAGCCTCACCATTTAAATTTAGAAAAAACACGACACGAAAAAACCGCTCCAAACGAAAAAAATCGATCAAAAAATTCGCGCAAGTCTTTTTCTACAGTCCAGTGTTCGTGGGATACAGGTCCACTCGGTCAGTACCCGTTGACTCTGCCTTAAGTACATCCGCGGTCGGCGGGCTTCGGAGCCAAACTGGCAACACCAACATTTCTAAAACGAGAGTCGCCATTTTTTTAAACTTTTTTTTATAAATTTTAGAACTGATTTAAGTAATAACTTGCCAATAGCTTCGCTACCAAAGCCCGGCCACCGTACGCCCTAACTTCAATTTCACCAATTATTTTAACTTCACCAAACAAACGCGAGTGACAAGCAAAGGGGTAAAACGTGAACCATCACTTATTTACACTAGTTTATAAATTGGTTAATATATTTTTTATAGATCACTAAACTACCGTCTATTGCACTATCCCGGCGAATCCAAAAAATATTTTTTTATCATATTTTTTTTAACGCTAAAATATAAGAAAAGAGATATACTCGCATAGAGCAAGACTACAGCCAAAATTGGTAACGTTATTATGTTTGTACTAAAAACCAGTCCCTACCGCCTCCCAGAGAAACGAACAACGAAGGAAACATTCAATCACATGGCAACACCAATGCAGCCAAAACTGAAGTGTCTGGCAAAGCGTAGAATATTTAAACTTTGCTCTGGCAACTCAGCACGTGACTTAACGCCGCGTTTAGACTAGGCTGTCGTGATCTGACGTGACGCGTCAGAAGGGTATCGGTTTCATACATTTTGTTCTGTAGCGTTCACACTTATAAGATGCGATCTGTTGTGATCTGTCGTGATGTGTCGCGACAGAAGCGATCCCGATCCGCGACAGATTGGTGAGGCTGCGTTCACATTTCGCCGCGTTCACATTTGGTTCACGAAATAATTTACAACCCAAGACGTAAAGAATATAAGGACCAGGCTATTAGATCAACTATTTGGGAAGAGATAGGAGAAAAATGAAACAACCTCGTAAGTGTGAACGGGGTATCTGTTGTGTTGTGACGCGTCAGAGCTGCACGATATAGAAAAAGAGGTACTTATTGAATACGTACGAGGATAAAAAATAATTTACAATAAAGTATTGCTAAATTGGAGAAAAAATCATCCAAAAATAGCTAAATATATGGAAAAAAAGTTGCTGAAATTATCCCAAAAGTTGCTAGTTTTAAGCTACAAAGATGGCAACACTGGTCTAGGCGTCACAACACGACAGACAAATGTAAACGGTCGGCGTCACGACAGATCACAACACAACAGATCGCGACAGCCTAATCTAAACGCACCTTAAGGCGTTGCCAAAGACTGAAAAAAACGTCCCGTCTAAAATCTATGGGACAAAAGAGTATTCAATTTAATATAATTGTCTAGAACAGCTAGCCCTCACACTAGTGTCCAAACGGGACGTGTCAAAGTAAAAAAATAGCAACCATATCCAAGTCGACGAATCTAAATAATCGAGGAAAACCTTAGGAAATTGTTTCTAGCTACACAGGTACAATAATGTTGAGAAATCAGACATTTCACTTATGTCTTACGTTATTATCGGGTACCCGGCGGTCCGATCGTGTATCCGACAAATTTGTTCACCAAAGAATCTACCAAAATTAATCTTAACACTTGTCAGACCAATCCGACTGCGTTTCATGTGCTGTCTAGCAATTGATTGCTGTAGGAAAAGAAACTTGGTCATAATGAAGACCGATATTAAATATTTGTCGGCACAAAATCTAAAATTCATCGGACAACAGATCGAAACACCGAAAAAAGATACCCTTAATATCTTAGGAATAAAGGCGCAGTGGGCAGGCAGCCCAATAGTGGGCTGTATAACCCACGCAACCTCGCCAAGTAGAACTTACCCACATACGACAAACTGACAACTAGCTAAGTTTTTTTGGATACACATCTTCGCTTAAATCGAGAACAGTTCGCCAAATTTTCTTTCCACAAACTACCAAAATGGTAGCTCCACTACCCGCCTGGAAACACTAACCAAAATGGCGGCGAAAGAAAATTTTGCGAGCGTCTTGTACTTGAATCCTATATATTTTGCTTAAACATTAAACATTGGATAAAGTTGCTTTTTTATTTATGTTAGTTTCATTTCGTCGTGTCCATTGCATTCCTACTTCGTAGCTTGCCAGAAATCCAAACTTCTGAACGCTTTCTCCAAATAACGTTCAACGAAAACCACTAAAATTTAGACTACTTACTGAAAATATTTCAAAAGGAACTGGCGCTTTTTCGAGTTATTCGGAAAAAGCGTCTTTTCTAACATTCTCAACTCCGATGTGGTTTGGGCTTGGCTTAGAGCGAGTTGGAATACGTCTCAGCCGGCGGCCATTTTGTAATTTTTTTTTTTAATTTGAGACTATGGCGTGGTGCATACAGCCAGCTTATTTCAACTGTCAGTATTGGGACTAACATGGCGGCGACCAGCGTACCCTACATCAGTAAGTCAGAGATACGCTCCCACTGTCGAACCGACCAAGTAACCGACAAATCGAGCACAAATTCTTATACAATATTTAGTCGGTTTATTTCGGTCTCAAACGTCCGCACTAAAGGCCGACCAATTAGTCGGTTGCCGACTAATTAGTCGGCATCACCGGAACGACAGCAGAACGTCTACCGACCCCCAGGTCCTAGAAATTCCTAAAAAACTGATAAGTCGGTAACCGACCATTTTACTTCGATCGCAGACACTGTTACAGTTGGCTTATTATTTCAGTGTCAAGTCGGTGATAAGATTGTCTCCTGGCAGAAAATCTTGCTCATTGGGTAGGCGAGTCAAAATTATAATTTCAAAAAACATGTGGCTTGAAAATTTATAAAAATGCGCGAGATTTTTTGATTTTTATTAGGGTGTTTTCTATCTATTTAATCAACCTGAAAAGTGAAGAAATAGAATCGATCAAAACATCGGTTCTACAGAACTAAATGGCAACCACACTGTCAAGTTTGACAAGTGCCAATCTGCTACCGCTCGCCACTCTTTTAGGGCTAAAACATTCAATAACAAGCCACAAGTCCAAAATTAGTCGGCGTACTAACCAATTCACCGACTACAACCCACCAGGAAACAATCCTATACCAACAACCGCTCCCACAAACCAATCCATCCCTGATTCAGCTCTACTGAAATACCCTAGTTTTAGTTAAGTTTACACCACTGATATATTCTCCGCGAGCCAAACCAGCGGCAGATTGGACATTGGGTAGTTTAAAAGCGACCAATTAGTCGGTTGTACCGAATCGCCACATCCCTAGACCGGCAGCTGTCAAATTCCTACCGCGCGTCCGCCATCTTGTCAACGAGAACCGACCTAAAATGGCGTCAACTCAAGCGTCTACCTTTCGCCAGGGCCGTTTGCACTTGCTCATAGCTCGTGCAACCCGCCCTGCCAAAAGTGTCCGTTGCGACTTATGTGGACGACATCATCCTAGTGCTACCGCCCTGCCAAGAGGCTAGGCGGTGTATGTGGACGACATGGTTACCGGTCTGGGGAGTAGGGCGCGCGTCCACTAACACCAGCGGAAGGGGACGGCGCGAGGGCGGTCGGCGCCTTCCTTCACCAGTGGCTTGTGGAACTCGCGGCCGGGGCGCGAGTGGATGGTCGCCCAGCAGTGCTCGCAGTAGTACTGGAACGGGAGAGAAAGAGTCAGATGTGGATCTAACTAACATTATCATCCCAAATGGCAGAGCAAACAAAACATACATAGACAAAAGCTTAACCATTTCAAGTTTCGTGACACTTCTAGAATTGGCAGGTATAATAGTGACAGTTTGTTAGGCCCTTTCAACCCACTATCGCACAATGTCACACTTTTTTGCCATCTTTTTGCATCATCTTTTTTTCCCGTGTGGTGCCGGGTTAGAATAGCACCTCCCCCTTTCTTCCCGTGGGTGTCGTAAGAGTCGACTCTGGGAAAGGGTTAGTGTATTGTGGGCGATAGGCTAGCAACCTGTCACTGCAATATCACGTTTAACCATCTGGTTTCCCTGAAGTTGCTAAACGTGGCACTGGATTTTTGAATTCATGTGCTCTGCCTACCCCTCTTGGGAATACAGGCGTGAGGATATGTATGTATGTATGTATTTTTGCATCAAATTGTTATGCTTTTGAATAAAAATACTTCTGCAAAGTTTCTCGCGGCGCATTCTTGGCAATAATGGTCTTTCCGAAGCGCTGGTAGACTCTAAAATGACGTGTAAAAGTGCTCTTAGAAGCCTATTAGTATAAATAAAATTTAGCATTTTAATTTTTTTGAATTTTACGCTTTCTCCAGAAGATCCAATCAGACTCACCTTATGTATACTGTCTCACGAGGAGAAAAGTGCTCTTAGGAGTCTGTTTACATAAGTTTTGTTTTTACTTTTTTAGTTTTGTGACCGGTATTCAGTCTGTGGATCATGGTCTCACCTGCAGGCAGGTGACGTTGGCGCAGAAGAAGGGCGCGAACTTGGAGCCGCAGCGCGCGCCGGCGCACTCGTCGCACATCTGGTCGTCCAGCACGTACGGCTTCACCTGCCGACAGACCCGAAACGTAACATCCAAGGCTCTCAAACGCAAGGAAAAACCCTACTCACATTGAGAAACCTGCAGGGCTATTGTCGAACGCACTAAAAATCTACACTGGTTTCACGGACGTTACGTTTTTAGTAGTTAGTAAAGTCACCAGTAATGGACAAAGAACCAGTAATAGACAATGACTCTTATTTACTACCCACTAAGGAAAAGTCATTTGTTTTACAACAATCAATGAAGTGTCCATCACTGGTGCTTGTCAGCTTAAACCGTTCATAACTGGTGCCGTTACCCTATCCGTATTATTATCAAACGAGGTCTCGCGGTGGCAGGTCACGACGCGAAAGACCAAGACAGAAGACCGCGACCGTCGGTCGCTTATCAGTAAGCAATATCGTCTGTCTCCTGTCTATGTCTTGCTCGCAAACTGGTCTCTCTATTTTTGGTCCTGTCTTCGTTCTTCTGTCTTTGTCTTTCATCTTGTTTTGTCTTTAATCTTGGTCTTTTGTCTCCGTCTTTTATCTCGGTCCTTCAGTCTTTTGTCTTGGTCTTTCAGTCTTTCGTCTCAGTCTTCCGACTCAGTCTTCTGACTCGGTCTTCTTTGGTCTTTTGTCTCGGTCTTCCAACCTTTAAACAGTAGACCAGGGTTCTGGATGAGGAGATACCGACCTCAACGCGCTTGTCGATGTCGCCGTGCTGCAGCTGCACGAAGCGCGCGGAGATGGCCGCGATGTACGACTGCTGGTTGGAGAACGCCACGCGGCCCGCGCCCTGTCAACAAAATACCACTGTAAAACACATCCATTGACAGGGTTGCCAGACCGGTCACAAAAACAAAGTAGCCAAGTAATAACTTCCTCGACGTAACCTTTAAATAAATCTTTTACCTATGCATAATATCGTTTAGGTTCACTTCGTCCACATTCCCATTTCGTTCATATTCCTACTTCGCCCAAAATCCCACTTAGTCAACATTGCCATTTCGTCCATATTCCCACTTCGTCCTCTTCCCACTTCGTCCACATTCCCACTTCGTCCACATTCCCACTTCGTCAACATTCCCACTTCGTCAACATTCCCATTTCGTCCGTATTCCCACTTCGTCAACATTCTCATTTCGTCAACATTCTCATTTCGTCCATATTCCCATTTCGTCAACATTCCCATTTCATCAACATTCCCATTTCGTCAACATTTCTAGCCAATGCGGTTTTCGCTCACCTCTACCCTCGAGAACATTTAGTATGTTCATAGAGCAAACTTTTAGAAAAAATCAATTCCATTAAATTTTTTTATGTTGTGGCTGTGGGTGTCTTGGAAACGTGAACGAAATGGGAATGCTGACGAACTGGGAATGTGGACCATATGAGAATGCAGACGAATTGGATGCGGACGAAATGGGATTGTGGACTAAGTAGGAATATGGACGAAATAGGAATCTTGACAAAACGGGAAGTGGACGAAATGGGAATGCTGACAAAATGGGAAGTGGTCAAATTGGGAATTGATTGCGGACGAAGTGGGATTTTGGACGAAGTAGGAATGTGAACGAAAAGGGAATGTGGACCAAGTGAACCTAATCGCAAAATATTGACAGATATTTCAGTTTGCTAATTTTAAGGTGGCACGGTTTTATTAGAGATAGATAGCAAGGATACAGTGCTCTGCAGTTTCGAGTGACGTCAGTCAACCCCCACTCCGGAAGTTTGTGACTTCAATGGGCATGGTAGAATTGTTTATAGCTCATTTTATTTCCAAGGGATATGCGAGTTAGGCCCTTTCTGCTAAAATTCGTATTATGGTTAGACCTCAACAAAAGTCTTAGCAACTCACCTTGGGGTACTTAAGTTCGGGATCCGTGTCGATGCCGGCGTAGCACACGCCGCCGTACAGCCGGTCCATGATCATCGCCAGCTCCGCTGATGACAAAAACAGAGCGTCAATCGGATTCAGGTTAATTGTGGTGATGAATTGATGATGCATCTATTTGTGTCTGCACCCTTGTATCATTTTACTGGTTGCACCCGAGAGCCATCAAATCTAGAGTAACTGATTAAATATCTACGAACTCGTAAGATATTTAGAGAATAGCCAGTAGAGACTTCAGAGTTTTTGCGTGATGCCCTTTGATTTGAATACCAGAATTATCTTTCCACTGTTTTTCGGTCTGACTCAACCAGACTCACCAGATTTGTCCTTGACAACATGCTAGCAACCTATATCACCCAGTGTTTCCTATCCCTGAGAGAGAACGCCAGTATTTTCTCTGTCCCGTATCCAGAAACCCAACCAGACTCACCAGATTCGTTCTAGGCGACATCAGGACATCACCCAGTGTTTTTCAGCCTTCAGAGATGTTCCGTTGCTTCTGTACTCTGTCCAAAAGTCCAAGACTCACCAGCTTTAAGCAGACGCGGCACGCCTCCCACGAAGACCGTCTTGCAAAGTACCACTCAGAGTTTCTTAGGCTTGAGAAAACGCCCGTTGCTTCTTTATCCTATCCAGAAGACTAACTCACCAGCTTTGAGCGGACGCGGCACGCCTCCAACAAAGACAGTCTTGCGCGGGTCGAGCGGCATGCTCGCGTCCAGAACAAAGTCCGCGTCGGCGAGGCGCCACGGCCGGATCTGCACGGGCTTGTCGCGGATGGTCGGCGACGACACGCATAGGTACAGCTTGTCGTCGTCCGTGATGCAGGCTTCCATGAGCGCCGCCACGGAGCTCTCGTCCTGGAATACGATTGGCGTCATCTTTTAGAATGTCTTCTAAAACAATTTGAACTTTTTGACGATTTAGCTTCTCACTCAAATATAACGGACACACGTCATTTATCAAGATTAGCTTGAGATTAGCAGTTGCTCCTGATGACGTGTTACTAATTAGCCCTAAAAATGGCGAGCTAATCTCGATACAAACACGAAAGTATCCGTATTATTTCACTATAAATGCCTCACGGTACTTTTATAATTGAGTTTCTTACATTCATACAATACCGTCAAGCTTCTTTCGCAGAGGGGTAAGCATAGCAGGCAAGTAACAGTAGACTACTTTGTTCCAACTAGTACGATTCTGAAATACCTCTTGCTTCGTCTTGCTCTTGACCTGACCTTTATTTAGCCTTCCCCTCCCAATACATCCATCCACACTGCTCTTTACGTGATCAAACCAACTAAGCACACTTTCTTCTCCCCTACTCAATACATCTACTTTCATATCACCTCGTTTCTTTCTCATACACTATTTCTTATCTTCCATCTTCCTTCATATACACCTTCCATACTTCTTAACGCTCTCATTTCTACCGCATTTATTCATACAGTAGTGTGTACTGGCTGGACAGAGATCTCTGTAGCAGTCTTCTCCAGCCTCGGTGAAGGGGTAAGAGAAGAGTCTCACCTGGAACAGCAAGAAAGCGTATCCCTTGGGTGGGAAGTAGCTCTTGCTCTCTGCCTTGTGCGGCCAGTCCACCACCAGCGGCCCGAACCGGCGGAACGACGAGGTTATCTCATCTGCAAGAGACAACGTAGAACTTCAACATTTTACATAACACACACCTGCTGGAAGGAGTGGAAGGGAGAAGGGGCAGGGAAGGCCAAGACTGACCCTTTTTGACCAGAAAACTTAGCACAGCAACACTCGCCAGTCGTTTCGCGCGTGGGACAGTTTACCTGTCACTTTCTGACGTTTCTATTTAGACAGCGATAGGTATAGTCTATTTCGCGCGCAATTCTATTCGCACCTTCTCGTGTTAACCGTGCTGGTGAAAGAGGATGGGAGTTGTGTCGTATCAGAAGGCCAAACAGCTGGTCAAAGACCGCGCATAGTGTATCTACTATACTCCACCGACAAGAGTATAGTCACACTTATATAATAATGTGAAATTTTGTTAGTTTTTGAGTATGTATGTATGTGTTTATGTTTGTTACTTCAAACCCAAACGACGGGACCAATTTTGATGAAATTTGGTATGCAGGAAGCCGACACTGATTTAATACATGGCCTGCTTTTTATCCAGAATAACTACATAAGCTCCATGGAATCGCGATATAATAACTAGATACGTAGACGGGGTTGCGGGTAACAAGCTAGTATATGAATGTTCATGACAATCACACCTGTGTTCCCAAGTGGGGTAACCTGAGCACACGGACGTTATATAGACAAAACAGTGACTGTTTCACCATTTCAAGCTACATACTTAGCACAATTTTAGATTAAGGTTGCAATTTTATTGAGTGAAGTGGCAAAATGAATTGACACATGTATGTCGTTCGAGTCACGCTGCATAAAAGTGTACGAGATATGGTAATCGGCCGCATTCGGCGCTGACTAGGTGACGGTTATAATTATATACAGCGCGCTGTGACGCGGCCGAAACGTCGAGAAGGTAAATAAAATCATGATTAAATCCCGCGTACATATAATTATGAGTGAGAATCGCGAAAGTTTAAAACATTATAGGTGACGGTTGTCGGCAGACAGTCCAGTACCTATAAAAACGTTTGATGATTGACATAGTTTAGAATTAGTATTCCAACAAAGCCTCGTCGCCCATTAGCTAAACTAAACAACCTAACCTACAAAGCTATGAAAACGTATCACATTCAAGCACCACAATAAACCGCAAAGCTTCAACGCGGCCTTCCTGACAAAGCGCCCGCAAATCAATAGTCTTTTCCTTTTCAAGGCGGAGATAATTTTGACAGCTCGTCTTTTGTGCTGTTGGACTGTGTTTGCGACCCTGTTCCTGTCGGGGGTCCATTGTGGGCCCCGGAATGGGGTCACGGCGCCCACTTGTGGGCTCGCTGGGTCGATATGGGGGAGTGTATTATTAACTGTTACTTGTGTTTACAGTTGAATTCTTAGACAGTAAATTCACCCGGATGTGGAAAAGCTTCATTTCGTCTTTAGATTTCGTAGGAGCCAGGAGGTGACTAAGGAAAGGTTAAGGTATATATTAGGCGACAGGCTAGCAACCTGTCATTGTACCTCTTACCCTAGAACAGAGATTCTTAACCTTTTTGCCTGACGACCTAAAATTCAAAAACATTAGAAGTTCGCGTCCCAATCAAACATTAAAAACAAATGAAATACAGTGATTGCGGTTTGATTTTAAAAAAATTTGCTAAACAGTTCAGAAATATCATCTTGTCTCCTTTGATTTTTTTATTCTTGAATAAGTCGACTGAACCTATAATCACCCCTATGTTTTCAAATGGGAAAGGCAGAGTGTACGAAGAGTTACTCAGACAACCCACGACTATTTCACGTTTCGCAGCAACATTTATACTCAAAAACAGACACAAAAGAGACAGGTCGCTAGTCTGAGCCACACCCAAACCATCTATCACGAAATCCACGAGACGAAACTATGTAGCGTTTGACACTAGCAACAAGGGTATAGTTACAGATTTAAATCGAAATAGATGACTCAAGTGTATGTACTTTCGCGTGCCGAAAGGGAGCCAAAAGGGACAGCAATGCTCTTAATTTGACGCGATTTCATTTAGCCTTGTTCTACTTAGATTAGGTTTAATTTCCTAGAGACAAGACAATATTATGTATAAAGCGGCGTCACCTTTGAATCGGTTTCACTCGGACTGTCAATCCCCATCACTAAAGCGCTCATGTGACGTTACAGTAGGTAGCTGGTAGAGAAAATGTGCCACGCTTTGTTTTCATACAAATGCAGGAACTCGCGGTATCTATTCCGATATAAGTCTAACTTTTTCTGTAATGCTGTGTAAATTCTATTGTAAATAAATTAATAGAAAAAACAGTAGTAGTTTTCATCAATAGCCGTAAACTAGGTTACGCATCGAATCGCTAAATTAGGTAGGTAGTGTTTGCGCGCGCGTCGCCTGGCGACCGCGGCCGGTCGCGGCGTGGGAACCACCAGTCCCGGACTAACTGCTGGCATAATAGGATTGCCGAAGGTTGAAAGAGGTACTCGCGGCAGCAATTTTAATAAAAACTTACCTACTTCCTACTAGCATCCTGTCACTTTTGTAGGTACCATCGCGAACCGGGATTGTTGAGCCACTTGCCACTGTTCGCAATTTAGACGCGTAATCAATGACCGATGTGATCAACTAGATGTTAGCTATTGGATTAGTATTACACGACCAAGTTACAAACGTAGGCAAGTGGCTCAACAATCCCGGTTCGCGACGTTATGTGTATGTGTATCACCCGCAACTTCTCTATGTGGATATTATTTCCACAAGCTAAATCACCCGAGATAGAATTTAATCTAAACTTATCAGCCTGTCCTGATTCCAAGAATCGCGATACGGGATTTCTTCTAGGTTAACGCGATTGCTATCGATTTGTGTTCACATCCTAGTCTTGAACATTGCATAATTTGTAGATATTGAAACAGAAGAGACTGGAATGCACTATATTTTTCACTTCCCGCATACGAGGGGTTATGATTTGTAAGAATTATTAACCCTACGAGTAGCATCCGACCGTATCCCGGCATGCCTGTAATTGGCAGCCCGCCGGCTCCCGGCAATAAGTGTATTTAAAATTGGTTATCTCATATTTAACCGACTTCAAAAAAAGGACGAGGTTCTCAATTCGACTTTTTTTTTTGTATGTTACTCGATAACTCGGAGACCCGTGGACCGATTTTCAAAATTTATTTTTTAATCGAAAGGGTATAACTCGAAATTGGTCCCATTGGCACAAAACCAGGATCTGATGATGGAATCTTGGAGAAATCGAGGGAACTCTTAAAATTTTATATATGGAGATGTATGGCGTTTTCGGTAATTTGTTGATGAAGTCAAGATTTTACATTCAGTAAACAGAATACTTTCAAAATATTGCTAATTTGAAGTCGGTTTTTTTTGGTTAAAATTATCTCAGGACAGATGAACGTTTAGAAAAACTCACCCTCATCAATATCAGGCGGCAGGCCTCCGACGAACACCTTGCGGCTGAAGCGCTCGCCGTGCTCCGAGCCGGCCGAGACGGGCGAGGACCGCGCCGGAGACCCCAGCGCTGACACGCACATGGACAGCCCTGGAAGCAGAGATACCTGGCGTCAGTACCCTGAGATTGGAGTGCTGGGATAAGGCTATGTTTCCACCAGAGATGTGCGAGGATGCGTTGCGAGAAATCTGTCAATAACCAATAGAAAACGCTTCATTTATCAATCCTCGCTTAGCTCAGCTCTGGTGGAATGGAAACAGCTCAGAGGAGCGAGGTTTTTTTACATACAAACGAAGGGAAAGATGTGTGCGAGGAATGAGTTGCGAGGCGGCGTCTGGCTAAGATGTGTGAGGTAGCTGAGCGGTGCGAGGATGCGTAGCAAAGACTCTGCCTACGTTCGCGTCCGACGGCCAACGCAACCTTGCACCGCTCAGCCTCTGTCACCGCTGAGCCGCGACTCGACGTCCTGCGCTTAAACAACACATCTAAGTGGAAGCACCGCCAGCCGGATAACCTGCAATCTCTTAACTGTTGTTAAGAGTCAACTCACCAGCAGCGCTGAGTCGAAACACGTCATCTTACAGCTGATCAGCAGCTTTGAGTGGACATTGCAAGGCACCATCAACTAGATCATTTACAAATTGTTACGCTGCCCCTTGTTAGGCTGCAAGCCTTGCAAAACATCGCCAGCTGGATCACCTAGAATCTAACAACTCTTGATGGCTGTCCAACTCACCGGCAGCGCTGAGCCGCGACACGACGTCCTGCGCCTGGTCGGCGGGCGCGGAGGGCGAGCCGGCGCCCGCCGCGCCGCCCGCCAGCGCGGACTCCTCCACGCCGGGGAAAAACGGCGACTTGCCTGCAACAATAGAGAGGCAATTCAGACAAAGTTATTTAACACATTGCCTGTCCCCGTACAAAACGGTCTGAATGTCACAAGTCCAATCATCTGTGTATGAAACTGTGGCACCATAGTGGGAGCATGGACTTGTCAAAAAAAGCTTCATGTCTCCACATTGGGGGCCTTCGGACAGCGAACAAGTTAAACTCAGGAACTATGCTCGTGGTGGATCAACTGTCCCGTGTGGTGCCGGGTTAGAACAGCAACTCCCCCTTTCTTCCCGTGGGTGTCGTAAGAGTCGACTCTGGGAAAGGGTTGGTGTATTGTGGGCGAAGGGCTAGAAACCTGTCACTGTAATATCACGTTTAACCATCTGGTTACCCTGAAATTGCTAAACGTGGCACTGGATTTTTGAATTCATGTGCTCTGCCTACCCCTCTTGGGAATACGGGCGTGAGAATATGTATATATGTATGTATGTTACCTACTCGGACTCATCAGTTAAATACAGCAACACAACCTAATTAACATACATAAGTTTTTTAGTAAGGACTTCCACGGAAGAAACGGAGATGTGTTAGTCTAAACCCGGTCACGTGAGTTAGATTTACAACAAATCAACCTGCCGGGCTAAAGTTAAGTCAATTCACAGCACTAACATTCCGTAGAATCTGTACTACGCAAGCAAAATACAAGTCATTGTTATAAAAACGCCTTGAAACAGCAAAATGGCTGACAGCGCTCTGTTTACATTGTGACTGTAACCTTGAAAATTATCGACTAAACAAGACTGATTTACTAATTTACTTGCGCGGAACGACTTGCACGAGGAAAGAGTCGCGCTAGGTTACCAAAATAAGGCTGTACACTTTCCAAAATTTGGAAATATCGTGTTTAAGTTTTACGCGACTGGTTAGTAACCTGTCACTATAGAACCTAGTAGCTTAAAACCTAAAAAAAAATTCTAGCGGTGGGTGGCGAAGCGTAAAATGGTCATGGACTTTCGTGTGCTCTGCCTACTCTACTAGGGAATACAGGCGTGATTGTAACAAAGAATAATGAAATATATGTGTGCAAGCAAATTTACTAGGGAAGTGTTAGGGCAAGTCGGGCGAGGGCGCCCTCGAAGAACGTATATATCGCGACCATTTCAGCTCTGAAGAGAGGCCAAATTAGGAGTATCTAGCGGAACCGTCCAGCATGTATTACAAGAGAGATGTATGTAAGTAAATGACGCGAGAGAAATGTCAGCATACTCAGAATACAAGTCAATGACAATGTGTACCATCGCGAACAGGGATTGTTGAGCCACTTACCTATGTTTGTAACTTGGTCGTGTAATACTAATCCAATAGCTGACATC
>BHDV01003379.1:136776-150124 GCA_005406045.1 Adoxophyes honmai | reverse complement strand
TTACCACACCAACGAATGGAACAGTACGTCATTACGCAAGTATATTAATTTACATCTAGAAATATGAGGAGTTGCACGCAGATCACAGCTCCATACAGTTTCTGTGACAGTGACACTACACGTTAGTATATTGAAATAAACAAACATTTGCGGACCGGGGTTGCGAACATTGTTTCTCTATAGGTTCTATCCTCTATGATTAACGCATACGAGATTGTGTTTTGATAGTAATGACGGCACTTGGAGTACCGATCCATCGCAAAACGTTGACAAACGAACGGAGCTTTTTTCTACCGGTATTCGCCAATACCACATTAACAGGCAAGAGAAAACCTTATCAGCTTTTCACTACAGCGCGAGTAGAGTTGCGCGAGAGACTACCTGTCGCTAACTAGAGAGGTCAGAAAGTTCGTCTATGTAGCGTTTCATATGCTCTGCGTACCTACTCCATTTAGGAATACATGCGTGATGTATTGTCAGTAGTTTCGGACATGAGCAGAAGCTGTGTTAGGTTTAAGACAATCGTCGGGCTATCAAAGTAAAAGTGACAATTGGACGTAGTTTAGGGAAAAGGATCCAACCCACAAGTCACTCGTAATTGAAGTGACATAAGTCACATACATTTTTGACGCCTATAAATGGGTCGGGTTCGTAAGGACTAGATTGCATAAAGACTCGTATAAGTAAAACGTCTTAGTTGCATAAGGTCTTGTTAAGCACAACGTCTTTTTTGCAGAATGCCCTAGTGAGTAGAATGTCTTAGTTATTAGATCGACAACTATAGCATAACGTCCGAAGTTGCAAAACGACTAATAGAGTTAACGTCCAAGTTATTAATAAGTCTTGATTGTAAAACGACGCATAAGGAAAAGTGTCCGGATAGCATATCGCACCTTCGGTGGAACAAGGGCACAGTTGTTGAAAAATCCAAAAAATGAGTTAAATATACACAAATGTTCTAAAAATTTTCCTCTACGTTTGTGTATACTTAACAAATTTTTGGATTTTTCAACAATTGTGCCCTTATTTTACCGAAGGTGCGATATGATCTTAGTAGCAAAACGTCATGGTCAGCTACTCGACTATGGAATTATTCTTTATCAAAGAGTTCCTTCACAAACTATGTCTGAGTTTTTCTTGTCATTCAACCATCTAGTCGTTATGCCATTTAGACGTTATTAATATTTGACGATATGCCTACCTAGTCGTTTTGCTATTGCAACATTTTGATATTAGGGCGTTATTCAAACAAGACGTAATAGAACTAAGTCCATACTTAAACCCGGGCATTTTATTATTAAGACGTTTGTACAATTAGACATTTAGCTACCATGACCTTATGCAACTAAGACGTTTTACTTATAGAGTCGTTATGCAATCTAGTCCTTACGAACCCGACCCCTATAGGTAGATCATTTTACTTCGAAGTGTTATGCAAGTTGGATCCTTTCTGCTAAACTACGTCCAATTGTCCCGACGGTGAAAGAGTCCAGGATGTGTAATTTCCATGGGATTGAAACCAAGCTGATAGCGTCAAAACGTAGCCGTCATGTGAGTTGGTGTTTTTTCCGTGGCCTCGCCGCTAACAATGCTAATCGATAGTACCTACGCGCCGCAAGGCCGCTACAGCTATTAAATGGCACAGATTTCAGAGCCAGGTGGACAAGAATCGCGGTTGGACGTCTTGGCTAGCTATTTACTGTCTATACTCTATAGCAGTGGTTCCCAACCAGTGGTTCGTGGACTACCCGTGGTCCGCGGAACTCAAAATATAGTCCACCAATCAATTAAAAAAAAAACAATTTAAATGAATGTTACAGAAGAAATCTAGGAACAACTCATTAAATTGCAAAAATATAGAAACTGCAATGCAGCTATTGAATCGAATTCACTTGAGTTATTTTGGTATAAAAAACAATTTCATTATATTTTTTAATTAAAGTTGCAGTTTGGTTATTACAGTTTGTTTTATATCTACATTGTTGTCCCTGGCAATAAGACTGATATTGAAATGGTCCCTGACCAAAAAAAGGTTGGGAATCCCTGCTTTATAGACTGAATAGATCACACCTGTATTCCTAATGGGGTTGGCAGAGCCTACGAGAAGATACAGACAATACTAGTACTGTTTTACGTTTCATAGCCGCTAGCCTGTCGCCTAAAATACACCTATTTCCTTAGTCATTCACGAATGAAATAGAGGCGTTATCCTAAACCTAAAACTACACGGGTATCGCCTGAATGTTGGCTGTAAATACTGAATAGTTGTTATTATTCACAATCGCTACCTTTAATCTAAAAATACATAATTTTTACACGCTTATTAGTAGAGCGATCACGGAAAATTTCGTGGTAGCCACTTTCTGCTGAAAGGTTGTATTGATGAAAGAGGTACGTATAATAGTGACATGTTGCTAGCCTGTCGTATAAAGCATATCTTCCTATTTCCTTAAGTCAAAGATATTATTAGGTGACAAATGTGCCGCGACACGTGTCGCGCGACATGTAGAGCCAAGTAGCGCGACGTCGCCGGACTTCGCTCGACATGTCGCGAGACACGTGTATATATATACATGGATATAAGTCGCGCGACATGTCGAGCGAAAACCGGCGACGTCGTGCTACTTCGCTCAACATGTCGCGCGACACGTGTCGTGGCACATTTGTCGCCTAATGTATCCGTGGCTTTAGTCGTCTCTACGACATCCGTGGAACAAATGTAGAGGTCCATTTAGAGAGAAAAACCATTTGTTTTTCAAAGTACGAAACGACCGAATATCGAATTACGTCATGCCACTTTTCTAAATAAGTACAAGCCAGAGAAAACACGTGGATCAGCTGTTCATCACGACTGTCAGCCATGTTTTGACACGTCACCAATCACCCAAGCTAAGGGCAACGAACCTCAAAAGTGCCAAAAGTTTGATTGAGCGAGGGTCCCAGGCCTGGGCCCCACAGGAAGGCCCCATGAGCGACAACCGAGGGGTCAGGGGTCATGCGACTGGGATAGTTGAAAGACCTGCATTTGGCCATTTTCATAAAAAAATAGTTTTAAATTCCCGTACGTAATAAGTAAAATTGGGAGCCTATAAGAGTTCGTCGTCTATCCGTCTGTCTTAACAGGCTGTACTTCAGGAACCGTGATAAAAATGTCATTGTTGCTAAAATTACGTTACAATATCTTGCAACGATTTCGACATTGGCAAAATGCATGATAAGTATTAGGTATAATACCATTATGTTCATAACTTTGACATCAACCTCAGTCCGTCTGCCAAAGGTCGCCGGACCGATTCCCGAGAGAGAAAGACAACACCATGTCTGGCAAATCCAGTGTTCTCGCAAGTGTATGGAATAATATTAACCATAACTACAGCTATATTCAAACAACTGATCCTGTAGCTTCTTTTCTTCCGTGGAATTAAGAGGCCAATACGGTAATAGGTTATGGTATATTTTAGGCGACAGGCTAGCAACCTGTAGGCTTAGAAATAGCACCGCGCGCGCGGGTTAAACTACTTGTCATTTTCTGAGGTCTCTAGTTAGACAGTGACAGGTATAGTCTATCTCGCGCTTGGACCAAGTATATGCGGACTGTGAGGTCCCCACTAAAGGCCGTTCCAAGACCAGTACCATTAGCAGAGATGCGCGTGTCCTTTTCTAATTGGGTGACAATGAGATTTTTGCAATATGGGACATTCAATGTCGTAATCTTACATACATCACGCTTAAATTCCCAGATAGGTTGGTTAGAGTATTGCACATTTAAAAGTTAAATTTGATCATCTACAAGCGTATAAATCTTATTTACTTCAATCATATATACGATTTTATTTTAGTGACGTTAACGAAATTGACACATTGAAAAGGTTTGGCATTTAATTGAAGTAATCTAGTCTGTAGTAGTTTTACTTAAGTATTTGATTACTCAAGAATTAAGCTTACAGCAGCGGTTTATAATACCGATTCCAAAGAAATGAATTACAAATGTAATCACAGGAGACTATTACAGTAATTTTGATAACCTAGGTAATGAATTACTGAGGAATCACAATTACTCGAATGTAACCGTGTAATTAATTTCAATAGTAATTGATTACGCCTAATACTGTCCCATAATGCAAAAATTCATGGTCAATGTAAGGATTATGGCGACTTAAGGGGTTACCATTACAAAAAAGTAGACTTGATGGTGAATATGTTGTCTATTAAATTAAGTGTATATTAAAATCAAATAAATTAATGCGATTCTAATTCTTTGACACAAAACCGTTAAAAAAAAATATTGTATGAATTTTTCAGGTAAGTTTCTTGAGCAATGTTTTTTTTTTGACGTAAAGATTTTTTTAGGCTGGCAAGAATGACAAGAGGAGTGAGCGAGACAATCTGCTCCCTTGTTGCAGGCTCACCTGTCCTCAACTTGCCTCTATGTAGGGTTTCACGGAAAAATGACTATTACTTTGTGATATGGTTTATATTAATAAACGAACATTTCCCAAGTGCGCTATCATGTTAAGGGCCGATAGGACCTTCCTACATCAATGATCTCGCGCGACATAACTCGCGCCCTGTCGGGCTAAGCCGGCTATCACTAGTACAAAATTTAACTCAAATTTAAAACAAAAAAATGAGCTACAAGTGGCTTCAGGCCTCTTTTCCACGGACGGTTTTTAGCCGTAAAAAACTGCGGTTAATTAACCGAGTGTAGACACGGTCGTCAGTGTTGTATGGATCACTATGGACGCTTGTTGACGGCGCAGGGCCGTAGTTCTGCCGTATCCGTCAACAAGGGTCCATCGGTCCGTGGAAAAGAGGCCTTTAAATGTGAAAAGTCTAGATTTTATTAATTTAACGTTTCGTATGCTCTACCTACCCAATTTGGGAAAATTGACGTGATGTTTTGTGTATGTTTAAATCTCAAATGGAGTCTAGCTTTTACAAAAAGCGATTGCTAGGTCGACAACAAACCACATAGATCGTCGCAGCGTTAAACTCAACTTTAGTTCAAACTCGGTTAAGCTGAACTGTATTGAACGCATGACCGCCTAGACAAAGCATCACGGTTCAGCGACCTCAGTTTTTAAACCATTTTTATAACCCACAAATCAGTGAGGTCGAGACACAAAAATTGACATAGATTTTGTTTTTGTTCAAATATAATGCCACTGTCGACCAACGTTTAAAAACAAACAGAAAAACGGAACAAAGATTTGAATTAGAATTAGAACATCCGTTGATCACAATGTTAAGTAGATATATGAAATACACTACATACATAAAATCCCGTACGTACGAGGACCGTGTTGAGTGGCGTGCCATAGGAGAGGCCTATGTCCAGCAGTGGACGAATATAGGCTGATGATGATGATGACGATGATATAAAATCATGCCTGTGTTCCCAAATGGAGTAGGCAGAGCTTACGAAACATGATATAGACAAAACCGTCACAATTTCAACATTCACAGCTCCAGAAGAGATATGATAATGAAAGTTTGCTAGCCTATCGCCTAAAATATACATAATCTATTTTCTAAGTCGCCTCTTACGACATCCACGGAAGAAACGGAAAGGTTATTCCATCCCGACACAACACAGGAAAGTAGATGACTCGGATTTATGCATTGCTGCGCATAATCACGCTTTTTTCTTGTTACAGTCTCCGGCATTTAAGATGGAAACATTTAACAAGAGGGGGTGAGTTGCAATGCGCAAAATTACCCCACCACTTAAAATATTGCCAAGTTAGATTTCGGGAACTGTGTCATTTGTAGAGTTCCGTACTCAAAGGCCCCGCGCAGACCACAGACTATCCGCGACGGACTTTTTAGTTTGTGAAAATGGAAACTATGGAATTATATGCAGTAACGCACACGACGCACAAAAAGTCCGGCTCACATTGCATACAATCCACGCAGACTCGACCGCACAAAAAGTCTGTCGTCTGCGCTGCCCCAAAGGGTGAAAACGGGACCCCATTACTAAATACTTCTCTATCCATCCGGCCGACTGTCACCGGGCTGTATCTCAAGAATTGCGATAACTAGTACTGTAAAAAATTTCACAAATAATGCATTTCTATTGCCGTTATAACAAATATAAATGAATGTTTAAGGGGGCACCTATAAAAAAATTTTTTGCACTTAATATCAATAAATGGTAACAGGTAGCCACTTGTTTACCTAGTCAACGGTACGGAACCCGTCGTGCGAGAGTCCGCCTCGCACTTGGCCGGTTTTAAAAACAAAAGCGCCTTTCGCTGTTTAGGAAAGTAAAAAGCGAAGTAAGTAATATGTTATCTAGTAATTAGGGTTTATATTACTAATTAGCTAAATCTTGATTTATTTTTGTAGCGACAACGGTTTCCATACTAAAATTGAGTGTGCCATTTTGAACATTTTTACACGGACATCACCACATGAAAACTTAAAAATAATATCCCAAAGTTAATTAAAAAACTGAAAATGCAAAAACAAAGCTGAAAATCAAATTACAAAGACGTCAAAGTCGATCAAAGTGTCTAAACAACAGATGGTCGAAAATATGACAAGCAAACAATTTTTACGCATAGCTTTTTCGTTGAAAACAACAATAAATCTACTTCATTTCACTATTTCACAAATTTTGTTACTTTCAGCACAGTTATTTTTACTGATTTTATGCTACAAACTAGTATAAAATGTTGTTTTAAATGTAACGGATATTACAGAACAAAAATAATGAAGAAAATTATAAAAGTACTCACTCTTTCTGTAAGGGAATCTCGGTCCTCTGATAAAAGGTGTAACCAACGGTATCGTATGTAACGACATTATCCAATTTCACACTAAAACTGAGCTTATTGAAATTTATCGCCGAATTTCCTACAAATTTTATTTTAAATTGAAAACTCGAGTGCCCGCCACCACGACACGGAATGAATGAAAAAAGCGACGGTCGTTCGATATTCAAAATAATTTAGAAGAAAATTTTGCTGCCAGTGATAAAATTTGTATTTCCCGGGATAAAAAGTTTGCGGTTTAAACTGTCAAAATAATTACAATGTTTTTTTTAATATTTGTAGGGTTGGACATGAGTCGGGGAATCGGCGAGATACAAAGTTTTTTTTAATAACACGAATAGATAGATAGATAGATAGATTTTTATTTCCTTTTTAAAATCACATTACATTTTAAATGTCAAAATATAATTAATTCACAAAAGGATCGTCATATAAGTAAATAAGAATAATAAATTTAAAAAAAAGTTCACAATTAGATGTAAAATGTCAAAATAAAAATAAAAGAAAAATACAATTACACCAGAATGTAAATTCGAATGTCAATATAAAAATAATAATAAGAAAATAATTACAATGTCAATAATCATACAGTAAAATGTCAATAATAAAAAAGAAAAATAAAAGATAAAAAATTAAATATTAAAATGTCACGTTATCAGTAATTGATAAGCATTCAATAAATTCTTTTAAAGAATAAATCGACTTATCCAACAATAGTTTTTTCAGCTGGCAGCCAAACATTTTGTCCGAACTAACATTTCTTAGGTCGGCGGGTAGTTTTTCGTACAGCCGAGGACCTATGACGCGCGGGTTTTTATCAAGCAGCGCCAACCGCCGCGGCACCGCTTGCAGTCGCCCGGTCTGGCGGGTGATTCTCCCCGGGTTATTTATTCGCTTAAAAGAGTCAATATTGTAGCGAGTAAACAATAAAACGTCATATATATATTGGGAATAATGAGTCATAATTTTAAATGTTTTAAACAAATCCCTACACGAATCCCGCGGTTTAACCCCCGCCAGTGTGCGCACAGCTCGCTTTTGGATCTTAAAAACCTTATCCGAGTTCGTCGAGTTTCCCCACAAAATGATGCCGTATGACAACAACGAGTGAAAGTGTGCGTAATAAACCTGGACTAGGGCTTTCTCGGAAACAAGTGGTTTTAGTTTCCTCAATGCGAAGACTGCACTGCATAGCCTTTCGCAAAGTTTTTCTACGTGTTGCTTCCAATTTAACCGATAGTCCATCGTAAAACCCAGAAACGCGCTCGAGTCACATAATGGCAGTGGAATGTTTATGTGTGGGGTTTCAATGTGATTTCTGGCAGAAAACAATATTACATTGGATTTAGTGCTATTCAGGATTAGACCGTTAGCCGAAAACCATCCATACAGCTGATTGTACACACTATTTATCCTATGCTCAAGTTGGTCGCACGCACATGCCCGCACTATAACTGTGGCAATGGCAATGGTAATAATAATCGTTTTGTGTTTGTTCATTTGAAAGCCACTTTACAGAATTAAAAAAAGAAAAATAGCGGCCTACTAGAATAATAATTGCACGCAGTTTTTGCGATGGTCATGGTAATATCTGGACACGATTACAAAACATGTTTGCCGATGTTCTGGTAATAATAGTATAGAATAACACCTCTCCATTTCTTCCGTGGATGTCGTAAGAGGCGACTACGGAAATAGGGCAAGACCTAATAAGGTGACAGGCTAACAAACCACTATAAAACGATAAAATTATGCTAGAGGTGGCCACGAAAAGTAAAATAGTCACGTTTTTTTTCTATGTAGCATTTTGAGTGCTCTGCCTACCTCATTTGGGAACACAGACGTGATGCATGTATGTCTGAACATAAAGTGCACATCATTGGATGTAGATAAAAAATGTTCTATGGCCATGATCCCTTTGCCTGCCCCGCTCGATGACGTCACTGGCAGAGTGGGCGCACGGCCAATGCCACGCAATGCGCCAGTAGTGTCGCAACCGTATTGTTTGCATTGACAATTGAGTACGCTTCTTTTTAGAGTTCCCCAGACGTTTTAGAACGTTATAAACATATATTAAATTTTTCGGATAATGCGTGGTAGAGCTGTCACATTTTCTGTACCTTAGTACTATATGCCGGCTACTTCGTAAAAAAAAAATACAAATTTGAACAGAAATAGGCGTTTCATGCTCAGAATCAAGGGCGTTTACAATATAAACTGAAAAAAAATCGGCCAAGTGCGAATCGGACATGCACACGCAGGGTTCTAATACTAAAAAAATCATGATTATTGCATGGGAGACCCCCTTAAATAATATTTAAATTTTATTTTCAGAATTTAACGTTATCGCAACAATAGAAATACATAGTCTCCGTAATTGTTAATAATATTATATTTAAAGTTTCGTTCATTTCGCCGCGTTTCAGTCACTAACTGATTTATAATTGTAATTACTAACCAGTTCCGTCACTGTTAAGTAGCCCCGTGTGAGAGGACTTATTTGAATCAAAATCTTCTAACCTATAAACTTGACAGAATCCCCCCAAAACTGTTTTTTAAAGCTGGCAAGCTTTGATTCAATTATTTTAATGAAACGAAACCGTTACTGTCAGGGGTTTTTAGCTTTGTTTTATTGTAGGAGGGGAAAAGGAACGAATGAAGAGAATCAGTGGATGAAAGTAACTGAATGTACGATTTAAAGTACAGTCACGAACCGGGATTGTTGAGCCACTTGCCACTGTTCGCAATAGACGTGTAATCAATGACCGATGACTGACTAGATGTCAGCTATTGGATTAGTATTACACGACCAAGTTACAAACATAGGTAAGTGGCTCAACCATCCCTGTTCGCGATGGTACATACGTATACCTACATCACGCCTGTATCCCCAATTGAGTAGGCAGAGCACACGAAACGCTGCATAGATAAATTTATGACCATTTCACGTTTCGTAGCTACTTGTAGCATTTTTTTTAGATTTTAAGTTGGCAGGTTGCTAGGCTGTCGCCTAAAATGTACCTTACCATATTTCCTTGATCACCTCCTGCGACATCCACGGAAGAAACGGAGAGGTCCTTTTCTAAACCTGACACCACATGGGAAGGTTAGATTACGGTAGCTAATTAGGGTTAAATTTCATAATAGGTGACTAAGGAAAGTTAAGTTACGTTTTAGGCGACAGGCTAGCAACCTGTCACTATAGTACATCTAAACTTAAAACCACCGTGTCTACGATACGTGAAGTAGTCATGGATTTGTCAGTGATTTATGTACCATCGCGAACAGGGATTGTTGAGCCACTTACCTATGTTTGTAACTCGGTCGTGTAATACTATCCAATAGCTGACATCTAGTCGGTCACATCGGTCATTGATTACACGTCTATTGCGAACAGTGGCAAGTGGCTCAACAATCCCGGTTCGTGACTGTACCATTGCGAACCGGGATTGTTGAGCCAACCAATGTTTGTAACTTGGTCGTGTAATACTAATCCGATAGCTGACATCTAGTCGGTCACATTGGTCATTGGTTACACGTCTAAATTGCGAACAGAGGCAAGTGGATCAATAATCCCGGTTCGTGACTGTATGTATGTGTTTACGATAGACCTTCTTTTAAAAACAACCATAACTCGAACCGATTTCAGTTTAATCTTGTTTACGGCAGACTAGCACAGGAAACATCTAGTTGACAACGCGTTGCCGACTTCAGCTGCGCCGTGACCTCAATATACATACCTACACTAGCTTTTGCCCGCGGCTCCGCTCGCGTTAAATTCGGGGTATCACAGAAGAGATAGCACACATACCAATTTATAGCTTTCTACATTGAAAACTTCTACCCCTCACTTTAGGGAAATGGGGGGTTTTGAAGAGACAAAAAGTAGCCTATGTCACTCTCCATGCCCTAAACTATCTATTAGAGGTGAGGCGAAAATATTAGATCAGATAAAAATACTAGGTATTTTCCGAGATTAGGCCGCACCTAATCCAAAGGACGCAGTACCTAATCCACCTAATCCAAGTTCTCACTACTACCGACTAGCCGCCTTTAAATTAAATACGCCTGCTTGCTTGGCTCAATTTTAACCTGTCAGTCCTAAAGCCTGTAAAAGTATGAAGGGAAGATTACAATTCATTAAACAAGTTTACTTAGAATGGTATGGTGACACATGTAGTACGCCGTGGTACTGCATCGTATCATACGCTCAATGCTCTATACTATGTGGATTAGGTGCAGTACGGTACGCAGCACTGGTTAAGTTATCGTATACGCTCAATACTCTGTACTATGTGGATTAGGTATTTGGATTAGGTATTTTTGTGGATTAGGAACAGGTGTACCTGATATTAAATTTACCTAGTATAACCCATCTCTACTATCTATACCTAAATAAATCACGTCAATCCATCGCTCCGTTTAGCCGTGAAAGACGGACAAACAAACAAACAAACACACACACTTTCACATTTATTATTGGTACGGACGGATACATACAACCACGCCTGTGTTCCCAAATGCGGTAGGCAGAGCATACGAAACGTGCCATAGACCAAGGTGACCACACCATCATGACTATTTCACGCTTCGCAGCCACTCCTGCCATTTTAGGCCTGGAAGAGGTATAATAGTGACAGGTTGCTAGCCTGTCGCCTAAAGCGTACAGTCACGAACCGGGATTGTTGAGCCACTTGCCACTGTTCGCAATTTAGACGTGTAATCGATGACCGATGTGACCGACTAGATGTCAGCTATTGGATTAGTATTACACGACCGAGTTACAAACATAGGTAAGTGTCCTTAGTCGCCTCATACGACCACGGAAGAAATGGAGAGGTGTCATTCTAAGCCCGAGAGGCTGGACAGTGAAAAAGGCCTGAACGCCCGGGTTACCAAATATAGGTCATAGGCAAAAAATCGATACGCTCGGCCCGCGCCCTGTCAACTCGTCGGAGACCTTGGGAATTGACAATTACATATAATATACAAAATATACAAACAATACATTGACGTACAATAAACAACTAGACTCCCAATCGTTTAACAAAATTCCTCAAAAAACGTCTATGTGTGTACACCAACACATACAAATAACATGAACAGCATAGAGATATCTAGATTTAATTTCCAAATTGCAATTATCTTAAAAAATCCTGATCAGACTTTGTTCAAAATTAGCGTAAAATCACCTCAAAGAATACTATCTTCAAGTATTCAAGTATTTTTATTGCAGTATAACATTTCACAACATCTTTAGAATGCAATGAATTCGGTCTAAGTATCAAATGTAGAGCTTGCAAAAGGGTTAGAAAAAGAGGTCATAAAAGTGTTAAGCAGCCACCATAGTCTTCAACACGACTTAAGTCACCTATGTAATGTATGTAATCCATTTTATGTCTATTCTTACTAAGCCTATTTATAAAGTCAGCTGCTGCCCTAGTTATCTAATTTACTTAGTTGTATGGAGAGAAGTTCTTTAACTTTTTAAATGGCATTGAAAAAAGTGAACTGAAAAAAATTGAACTTTATTTTTTTATGCTTCGCGCTCTTGGCGCATTTAGCAAAAAATTGTACTTAATTTTGTAAAATGATTTCGTCGACACAAAACATGAATAAACACGATGAAACAAAAGCTAAGTCCACACCAGTGCGCTTTCACGTTCACCTTGCGTCTTCCTCTGACGCATGCCCGTGCAACCACAGCTAATTCGTAGCGCTTCATCTAGGAGCCGCGGCAGCTGCTACTGCCAAATGCGCACTGCGCGCCACCGCTCTCTTCGCGCGACTAGATGAAGGGCTACGAATTAGCCCGAAACATGTGGAGCTAAACTTGATTTAACAAACGCGAGTTATCCGTAAAATTTTCAACATAATTATATTATGCTAGAAGTGGCTACAAAACGGGATCTAGTCAAAGTTTTCGTGTGCTCTGCCTACTCCATTCGGGAATACAGGCGTAACGTATAGGTATTAAAATATCCGTGACACCCTACCTAGATCTGATTGGGGCCTAGTTGTAGTGCTTAGACATGGAGCCTGGATCTAGGTCATATGAAAATACCGGAAAATAGAGCTCCTATAAACATAGCGGTTATTGACAATAGCGAATAACGGGGGGACATTACATTGACATACAGAATTATATGTCGAGTAGCGCGATATAGTCTGATTGAACCTAAAATTATCCATACTTCCATATAACCATATCCATACTTCCATACTAATATTATAAATGGGAAAGTGTGTTTGTCTGTTTGTTTGATTGTTTGTCGGTCTTTCACGGCTAAACGGGGCGACGGATTGACGTGATTTTTTGGGTGGATATAGTTAAAAGGATGGAGAGAGACCGTCAGTTTATTTTAACTTACAAACTGTAACGAGCCAATAACCATAGAGGAAAAAGCCACTGCGTTACGCGCGATCTTGGGCCGGCCAATAAGAGCACAGCGAACGCCGCCATGCTTTGGCGGAATCGTCTTCGAACGGTTACGTAGCATAACATCTAAAATCAAATGTCATAAGTTCGTTTTTCAGACGTTCAAAATATATACGCTCAAATTGCATAA
>BHDV01003379.1:114738-136684 GCA_005406045.1 Adoxophyes honmai | reverse complement strand
ACATTATTTATTTAGGCTTTCGACATTCTAGACGTATGTGTATCAAGTTTATAACATTTGATTTTAGATGTTATGCTACGTAACCCTTCGAACAAATTCAATGACATTTGTACTCTGTATAGTTTCTGTCCTCTATGTTTTTTAAGCATTGGTGCGCTCGCAACTTTAACTTGCTAATCCGGCAAGGAACCAATGGTTTAGAAAGAGAAAGTTCATTTTCCGACTGATCGCTCACTTCGTTTTGTATTTTACGTAACAATGGACCTTTGTTTTGTTTAAATCGAAACTATTAATTCTAAAGAGGACATTACAATGAGTGTTCAGCTAAGTCGTCGGCAAGTTAGATGGCAAACTTTTAGAGATTTCAAATGTAATACAAATCGCCATTTCATCCGTCAATGTCGTAATAGGCTTTAGGCGACAGGCTAGCAACGTGTCACTAGTGTACCTCTTCCATCTGTTTTCCTAAAATAATGCTTAAAGTCGCTACGAAGCGTGAAATATGTATGTTTTGTCTATATCACGTTTCGTGTGCTCAGCCTACCCCATTCAAGAACATAGGTGTGATAGTATGTACGTATGTTAAAATGTAACGTAATTTCCAAAATGAAATAAAAATTACCCCTATCTATCTATCCGTCTATATTACTGGCAACACTACCCCGCGGTTCTCGCGTACCCTGACGAGTGATTGACAGGACCGACGCATGCGCGGACGATCGTTCAATGACCTTCATCACGTCTGCAACTAAATCCCAGAAGCACAGACCTGGGTGCTCAGACAGCTATCATCGTTATCAGGTTTGGACCACAGACTTATATCGCAATAGATGACTTAAGTGTATGTACAGTCCGGGAAATTAGATTTAGCAGGTTGAGATACTTCTAAAATTGGACTTATTACCATTTCCAGCCAGTTGCATGACATAAATACTCAATATTGAACTCCATGGTGATGTTGACGACAGTGTTTTGTGCGATCGAGTCTGTGGAGCAATAAATTCTCTGAATGGCGCGCTGACAGTTTCCAGGAATTTCCATTCAGAGTTTCGTGGAAACTGTCAGCGCGCCATTCAGAGAATTTATTGCTGCGCAAACTCGATCGCACAAAACTCTGTCGTCTGCGCTGCGCCTTATGCGAACAAATAATTATGAAGGCGGTCAACCTGCTAAACATTCAGATTCCCTGACTGTACTTCGCATACCAAAAGGGAGTCCAAAGGGAGAGCAATGCTCTTCCTTTGACACGATTTCATTTAGTTTTGTACCATTTAAGCCGGCCTTAGACGTGTAAGTTTTACTTACGTAAGTAGGGACACAGCTATAAGTTACAATAAGACAACAATGCTCTGTCTCTTTTTTGCAGATAGCTCCGTCCTTATAAGGACGTAAGTATAATACTTACGTAATTAAAACTAACGGGTGTTACGTCGGTCTTAGATTAGGTTCAACTTCCTAGAGATGCATGATTTCCACCAAACGGCCGGAATCGGAAAGAATTTTATGGTCTTTAAACGATACTGAACCTTACGGTCACTGTGTTTAAGTCTACATTACCTTATTTTTGTATTCCGTGGTCGCGGGCGACGTACGTCACCTAGCTTTTGTACGCTGCTTGGTAATGTAGACTTAAACACAGTGGCCGTAAGGTTCAATATCGTTTAAAGACCATAAAATTCTTTCAGATTCCGGCCGTTTGGTGGAAATCATGCAAGACAAGACAACTTGAATAACGCGGCGTTTTTGAATCGGTTTCACTCGGACTGTCAATTCCCATCGCTAAAGCGCTCATGTGACGTTACAGTAGGTGGAGAAAAAGTGGCACGCTTGGTGTTCATACAAATGCAGGAACTCGCGGTATCTATTTCGGTATAAGTCTGTGGCTATCATCGTTATCAACTTAGCTTTAGACTGCACCCGTGTCTAGCTTAAAGCGCATTTAGGTGCAGCGAAGATGACAGAATTTTTGTGCACTCGATCGCACAAAAAGTCTGCGTGGATTGTATGCATCGTGCGCCGGACTTCTTGCGCGTCGTGTGCGTTACTGCATATGATTCCATAGGTTCTATTTTCACAGACTAAAAAGTCCGTCGCGGATAGTCTGTCGTCTGCCCAGGGCCTTATTAGAGCGTTTCAACCGTCTCATTCAGGCGCTGCGCAGACGACAGACTTTTTAGCGATCGAGTCTGTGGAGCAATAAATTGTCTGAATGGCGCGCTGACAGGTTCCAGGAATTTCCATTCAAAGTTTCGTGGAAACTGTCACCGCGCCATTCAGACAATTTATTGCTGCGCAGACTCGATCGCACAAAACACTGTCGTCTGCGCAGCGCCTCATCTGGACACTTTTCAGTAAATGGAAGAATATTCTGACACCGTCGTTTAGTCATCTAGTAGAGAAACAGGAACTCTTGACAAATACTTAGTCAAAAATGATAATTATCAAAATCAGCAGCAGTATTAGCGAAATTGTCTAACGCAGCAAAAATCTAAATTCCCAACCCAATCCAAATCTAAAACCCAGTCGACAACCCTATTGGTTAGCCAGCCATACTCAAAGTGTGTTCCGCGGAACCCCAGGGTTCCGCGACACCCCTGGAAGGGTTCCGCAAGAACATAGAAAAAAAATACCACTCTCTGGTCAAACGTGGTACGGACGCACGTATGGACTGTAGTTTTTTTGTAGGGTTCCGTCAAGTATTTCGCATTCCAAAAGGGTTCCATCAGCAAAAAGTTTGAGAACCGCTGGGTTAGACTGTCTAGAAAGAGCGTTCTTAGTGTTAATTTCCTTTTAGCTTTAAAGTTTCCGCACTGAAAATCAGCATTGCGGCTTGCCGCAACATCATGCTGAGTGCGGCCCTTTTGGCGCTATTTGGCACTGAACTGAACTATTTCATTGCACACAGCATTAAGTATTACTTGTTAGTAAACACTTTAGTGTACAGAAGGAAAGAACACGAAATAAAAAAAATACAAATGAAATGGCGGAATACGAAAACGAACTTATGCCTAAAGGAATATCTTACAGCCAACTTTTGAGAGGCAAAGAGAGGAAACTTAATTAAAACGAATAATAATAGTTTTAGATATTATGTTTTAGGGCCTGTTCACACTAGCGATTCTTGCTCGCCCCGTGCTTGCGGCGATCTCGCATCGCCTAAAAATCGCCGATAAGAATCGCTACTGTGAACAGGCCCTTAGGCTAAGCGCGCACTACGACTTTTTGTCGTGCGACACGATTTTAAAATAGCGCTGTCCATACTGATTTTTTCATCATATTGCGCGCGATGACATAAATATACCCTTAGGCTAAGAACGCACAACGACTTTTTATCGCGCGATAATTTTGTCGCAGAAATGCAACGTAAGGGTTTATATGTCATCGCGCGCACTATGATGAAAAAATCACTATGGACAGCGCTATTTTAAAATCGTGTCGCGCGACAAAAAGTCGTAGTGCGCGCCGGCACTTATACGTTGCATTTCTGCGATAAAATTGTCGCGCGACAAAAAGTCGTAGTGCGCGCTTAGCCTTAGGCGACAGGCAAGCAACCTGTCACTATTCTACCTCTTCCATCTGTTATTAAACCTAAAATGCTGTATCTACGAAGCGTGAAATAGTCATAACCATGGTTTTGTCTATGTCTCGTTCTGCTCTGCCTACTTTGGGTACAGGCGTGATTGTATGTATGATACTACGAGGATACTACGCAGTTACAAATACCACAACAAATTCTCTGTAAACATTTTAATATCATTGTATGCAATGTTATCAGTAGCGCAGGGCGCATGCGCGTTGCCATGGCGACGCCATCATGGCCGCTTATTCAGGCCGCCCTGGACGACCTACATAGGCCTGGACGCGGGCTGTAAGTGTAAGCTGCCAGTGTTGCTATTAAAAAAAGACTACAATGTTCCTATTTTTTTAAAGCTCTGCAATCTTCGACAGTCATTGGGGTTTTGAATCTGCACGTTGGTTTTATAATAGAATAGTTGTTTGTAGTAGTAAATTAATAATAAATTAAAGAAAGCAAAAACAGTTACAGATAGAAATTACCATACATCACCCCTCCACTTTCCATGACCACTTCTAGCAAAAATGACCCTAAAAATGCGACGTGTTTTTTAAAAAGTAAACCCCATAGCTGGGCAAAGGCTTCCCCTTTCTTCTGCCACTCTTCCCTATCCGAGCATACTTCTACCATTTTCTTTTTGTTTTGAGTTCGCTCTGTTGGCAGGTATAACAGCGACAGGTTGATAGCCTGTCGCCTTAAATACACTAACATACGAGTATTATGTATGTATTTTTTTTAATTCAAAGTATGTTAAAATAGAAGCGAATGGCGCTATGTTGTCTCTGCCTACCCCACAGGGAATAAGGCGTGACGGTTATTATGTATGTATGTTTTTTTAATTCATGTGCTCTGCCTACCCCTCATAGGAATACAGGCGTGAGAATATGTATGTATGTATGTAATAATAAAAATTCTTACCATAATACGCCATACTGCTCACCATATGTTGATTAATCATTTTTACCACAAAATGTTTCACCACTCCGATTTAATATAACATTTCGACACGTTCGCACTGGAATTATATTTATTTTTCATTTACTGAAGTGGAAATATTTTCGCTCATTTATTTAGAAAGAAGGAAAAACGACATACGACGTCACTTTTCCCATGGTCCCACCCCTCAACGCTGTCTTCTATCTGTTCTTAAACTTAAAATTGTTCTATAAGTGACTGCGAGGCGTGAAATAGTCATGGTTTGTCTACGCAACGTTTCGCATTCTCTGTCTACCCTTTTGAAAATACAGGCGTAATTGTATGTATGTGATTCCGAGCACGTTAGATAACGACGCAGATTTTGGTTGTTACTGTGGTACAGTATATATATGTATTTAGAGTCCATATAGATAAAAACACGAAATTAAGCAATGTTTATAACATGTGTCACACATTTCCCACAAACTGTATCTTTGAAACAATGACAGATTGCCACAGACCGCTGATAATTCTGACAAAAGATAGTAATTACAGATAACTAATTATCAAACTATCAAACGATATACATATCACTACGTGATGATTTTAGAGTCAGTATAACAATGGATTGATAAGATAATGATCTTATACAACGGTACCAGTATTTTAATAATCCGGATGTCCTCTAACTTCACGATTTGAACGAAAGTACCTTAAAAATTTAAGATATTTAACTCGAAAGAGGCTTTAATTTTTTTTTAACTAAGTAAAAGTAATTCAAAGTTTGAAAAAAATAACCATTTTATAATAGAACTATGAATTTGTCCACAAATATTGCAATATGCCTTTAATAATCTTTTAAAACAAACCTAATTCGTTTCTCCGTCATTCAGAATTCTCTACATCAGACAAACAACTACAAAGCACGCCTGTCAAGCCATTATGAATCGTAATCTCATGCAAATATGAGCGAAGGTAACCGCGCGGACAGATGTCATTGTGGTAATAGCCAGGTCAGCCATTTTGTGGAAATTACAATAGGCCAGTGATGTTGCCGTGTCGATAATTTGGTATAATCTAATATCGATAAAATAGTGTTTTGGTTGGTTTATGAAATTAAAACGTATTATTAAAAGAACGATGGCACTTTATTTTTAAACTTCTTTGTTTAACATTTTTATGACAAATATTTGTTTTTATTATTATTATTTTTTTTTTAAATAAAGAGGTGTGTTACTCCAAACCTTACTTACTCAACCTCGTATCGTATTGCGTGGCATCGTTTGAAAGTAAATTTATTTTCAAGCCTTTAGTGTACAGTAAAGGAAATTGATACCTGTGCCACTTTGAACCTTTTCATAATGAGTTTCACATTGTTTTGATTAGTAGATAGATACTATGGTATGTCACATTGACATTTCTTGAAAAAAGGTACAGTCAGCGAAATTGGATGTTTAGCAGGTTGAGATACTTCTACAATTGGCCTGATTACTGTTTCCAGCCAGTTGCATTGCATGACATAAATACTCAATATTGAAGTTCATGGTGAAGTTTGTCCTATAATGCGAACAAATTATGAAGGCGGTCAATCTGCTAAACATTAAATTTCCTCGACTGTACAAAGTGGCACAGTTATCACATTCTTTGACTGTATATTTATAAACAATGGAACGTATTAAGATACGAGGGCGAGTAAATATCTATCTTCCCTTTATTCTAACGTACAATATGGAAGTAATCAGAATATACTTAGCAATTAGATTCAAAATCCCTGAATTAACATGTCCCTTATTCCTATAAACTAGGAAAGTTTTAGGGTTGACCTACTTTGCTCGTCGGTTACGCAGACTGAGCCGTAAAGTTTCAGAGCTAGAGCTCAAAATTGAAAGGCAAATGTCGAAGTTTCGTTGTAAATTAGGTATTATGTTAACTGAGGGCTCAAAGATTTTGGTAGATTGTGGAATATAATAGTATTATCCCTTACATACATACATTACGCCTGTATTCCCAATAGAGGTAGATAGATCACACGTAACATTACGTAACGTATTTTACGTTTGAAATTGTAAGTAAAAAAACCGGCCAAGTGCGAATTGCGCACGAAGCGTTCCGTACCAATGACTAGGATCCTATAGGTAAGGAACCTTAAAAAAAAGTGAATTACAAAGACGTCCTTACCCCTTAAGGGATTTCTTACAGCCAACCTTTGATAGAAAGAAAGAAAACTTCATTATTGAGATTGGCAAAAAGAAAACCAGTAATAAACATGATGACAAAAAGTAATCATAATCATGGGTTTGCTTATCACGTTTCATGTGCTCTACATACCCTGTAAGTAATAAGGTTTCCTTTTGTCGAGCAAAGCAATAAAAAGTTCTATGATGGACTAGGAATCAATCGCCTCGAGTATATATAAAAAAATATTAATCGCAATTAGTAACGATCATCGACTCTGCAATCGATTAGTAATCGATTAGCGAACCTCGACCTACCGAATCGACCTCCGGCCGGCCTCGCGCATCCCTAGTGTCGCAACAAGGCCAGTTGTCGCGGTGCGCTGGCGCATGTATTGTTTGCGCGTACAATTAGCGTGTAGTAATACCTGTGTGGTGTCGGGATAGAATAACAACTCTCCATTTCTTCCGTGGATGTCGTGAGGCGACTAAGGACACAGGGGTGTACTTTAGGCGAGAGGCTAGCAACCTGTTACTGTTGAACCTGCCACCTCAAAACTTAAAAAGTATTCGTTTGGTCTATGTAGCGTTTTGTGTGCTCTGCCTACACCGTTTGGGAATACAGGCGTATTACCTATTTTCTTAATCGTTTTTTACGATAGTAAAAGCACAGAAAAAAAGGAAGGACACTTTCGTACGAAAATTACAGAAAAGATAAATAATACAATAAGCAAACTTAAAATTCACATAGTACCTAATTAATTAAAATTAATACTTGATAGTAACAATCGAAGTTTTAATTTTGAATTTAAACGAAAAATATTCATGGTTTTGTCTATGTAGCATTTCGTGTGCTTGGCTTGCCCGATTTAGGAGTATAGGTGTGATATAATATGTATCTGTGTATGCAAGGATGTCTTAAGAGGAAATATGCCGGTCGAAGGAATTGAAAAATAGGTATTTGCTAAATCTATTGCTGTCGCGCCGTGACCTGCCCAGACGACGTCGAGTACGATAAGAACAGCTACAGCTCGGACCGAAAATACCTATGAAAATTATTCAAAAACAACGTTTCGTAGTCCCCTGATTTCTTCTCCAAAACTTAACCGATTAAATATGTTTTTTCATTAAAATGTTTAAAAAATGTCAAAACTGTGTTTCTATGTTCTTATATTTTGATATAATTGTGTTAAAATTGGTTTCTAGAGGTTTGAACACAACGGAAAAAACTTTTACCAATTTTTCATGTTTTTGTATGTTAATATCTCTTTTAATAATTCGATAAAGAAAAAAAAGAAAACATTGGAACATGCTAATATATCATTAGATTGTTGATGTAAAAATCATTGTTCTACGAGTAATATCCAGCGAGGAATCAGGGGACTACGTTTCCATACAAAATATGACCGCTCCATTTCCTCTTAAGAGGCGACTTTGAAAATAAGTTAAGGTATATTTTAGGCGACGGTCCGGCAACCTGTCACTATAAGTACTTTGGATAAGTAAAGTTATAGTGTATAACTTATACACTTAAAGCCTAAAAATAGACTAGAAGTGACTACGGAACGTGAAATGGTCATAGTTATGTCTATATAGAGTTTTTATGCACTGCCTAACCCATTTGGGAATACAGGCGTGACGTATATTACGTTTTGTTCAAATGAGTTTCGTATAATATTGTTTAGTGAGTGCTGCGCATGCGTCTCTGTCGCGCAAGGTCGTTACGCGTGCGTACTGATTGTGGCTGTAGTTGATGGGTGTTTGAATCGGAGTTGTAGTGATTTTAATGTATACCCGTGTTTAGAATAACATTTACATTTCTTCCCTTTGGGTATGTTTTAGGCGATAGTTTAGCGATCTGTCACTGTTAATAATACATACATACATATTCTCACGCCTGTATTCCCATGAGGGGTAGGCAGAGCACATGAATTCAAATATCCAGTGCCACGTTTAACAAACTCAAGGTAACCAAATGGTTAAACGTGATATTGCAGTGACAGGTTGCTAGCCCATCGCCCACAATACACTAAACTTTTCCCAGAGTCGCCTCTTACGACACCCACGGGTAGAAAGGGGGAGGTGCTATTCTAACCCGGCACCACACTTTTAATAAGCACTCCTTTAATCTAAATACCGAAGGCAGAGATCCCTTCTTGGATAAGTTCACCTTCCTACAAAAGGCTGTTGTCCTATCATCTTGTTTTATGTGTTTTGTATTCATCATAATACAATCACGCCTGTATTCCCAAATGGGGTAGGCAGAGCACACAAAACGCTACACTTATAAAACGATGACTAGCTCATATTTCGTGGCCAGTTTTCGCATACCTTTTTAGGTTTTAAGGTAGCAGGTATAATAGTGACTGGTCGCTAGCCTGTTACCTAAAATATACCCACCCTAACGTATTTCCTTAGTCGCGTTTCCGTCATACATACATGGAAGAAATGAAAAGGTGTTATCCTAAATCCGACACCACATGGTAAATTATTCTACATTATGGCTAATGAACGTGAAATAGTCAAGGTTTTGATAATAAATCGTTTCGCGTGCTCTGCCTACCCCATTAGGGAATACAGATTGTATGTAACTCTGAACAACAAAGGTACCATAGTAACAGCGTTAACCTCCAATTGTTTTTAACTGTAGGTTAAGTTTTTGCTAGTTTTGGCCCGTTTTCTCATAAGCCATGTCAAGGCGACGCTAAATGGTTGCACAACTGTTTGTTAGCATTGTGGTTATCGATAAAAAGATCGTGCGCACATCACTAGCTACAGCCCTACAGGGATGATGTAGTACACGCCTGTATTCCCAAACGGGTTGGCAGAGCTCATGAAACGCTACATAGACAAAACTACGACTATTTCTCGTTAGATAGCATATTTTTTAGATCTTAAGTGAACAAAAACAATAAAGAGGTGGCTAGTGTATGTTATAAACATACTTTAATTTATTTCCTCAGACACCTTTTACGACATCCACGGAAGAAATGGAGGTGTTATTTTAAACCAAGACACCACACAGAATCCATTTTTTTAATAGTTGTTATATTTCCTTATTTATTCATTTTGATGTGGATTTTAGAATAACATCTCTCCATTGTGTGGTGCCGGGTTACAATAGCACCTCCCCCTTTCTTCCCGTGGGTGTCGTAAGAGTCGACTCTAGGAAAGGGTTAGTGTATTGTGGGCGATGGGCTAGCAACCTGTCACTGCAATATCACGTTTAACCATCTGGTTACCCTAAATTTGCTAAACGTGGCACTGGATTTTTGAATTCATATGCTCTGCCTACCCCTAATGGGAATACAGGCGTGAGAATATGTATGTATGTATCTCTCCATTTCTTCTGTATCGTAAGAGGCGACTAAGGAAATAGGTTTAAGTTTACTTTAAACGACAGGCTTGCAACCTTCCACTATCATACCTCATCATTCACCATTTTATTCCTCTGTTTTTGAAATGGAGAAAGGAATACAAAGCAGAATAAAAAGCGCTACGAAGCGTAAAGTTTATGATTTTGCCTATGTAGCGTTTCGTGTGCTCTGCCTATCAATTTGGGAATACTGGCGTGATGTATGTATGTATGTATATATGTATGTATGTATGTGTGTATGTAAAGAGCGCTAGTGGAAATTTATGCGCTCCACCGGTAGTTGTCATTTGAGATTTAAATTGCCCAGAAGTAGGCCACTGGACAGAACTGGTAAATAGGCTATCAAATCTGTAGCTAACACAAAAGTTAGCTTACAAACGTTCTGTAAACAAGGAAATAAAAAATACATACATCATGCCTGGTATTCTCAAATGGAGTATTTTTACGTTTTAAACTAAACTGTACAGTCACGAACCGGGATTGTTGAGCCACTTGCCACTGTTCGCAATTTAGACGTGTAACCAATGACCGATTTGATCGACTAGAAGTCAGCTATTGGATTAGTATTACACGACCAAGTTACAAACATAGGTGAGTGGCTCAACAATCCCTGTTCGCGATGGTACAATAGTGACGGTTCCTAGCTTGTCGCCTAAAATATACCATTATTTCCTTAGTCGCCTTTTACTACACAGAAGAAATGGATAGGTATTCTGTCCTGACACTACACCGGCGAAATGTTACTAAGTAATTTGGACCCGCCTTAGGAGGTGCTGTCTCTGTTTCCTATATTTAATATTCCCTAACTAAGCTATTTCCTTAGTCAATTCTACCTAAAAATAAACTTTAAAATATATACATACATACATACATATTCTCACGCCTGTATTCCCAAGAGGGGTAGGCAGAGCACGTGAATTCAAAAATCCAGTGCCACGTTTAGCAATTTCAGGGTATCCAGATATACTTTAAAATATATACCTTAATAAATTCAACATAAGTTGGACTTTTCGATCAACATAAAGCAGTTTGTTTTCCTTATTGCGTTGCTGATGGTACATTGACAGATATTTATTCCAAATTCAGAAGAATGTATGTTAAGTGTTTTCAAAATGTCATTAAATTTTTTGGCAATTATAAAGACATCTGATTAACAAATAATTACGACGAATAAATACAGTTTTACCAATTTTTATTATCAAGTTTCTAAATTCGTTAAGTAATTTATTATTATTTTTTCTCGCGGCATACGTAAGTGTAGAATTCCTATACTTAGTATTTAGAAATAGTTTTCGAGGTTGAGGTTTTGGTCTCTATTTCCTAATTTACATTTCAATTTGTCACTGAAAATGTTTACGTATTTAATTAAAACTATATTGCTAAGTGGATTTCACAATAATATAAAAAATGCTCTTGGTTCTATGACCCGAAACCCTTCGCCTCATAATGCATTAAAAATAATCACCGAAAATATTTCCACTTCACACTTCACTGCACTCCAAAATCACCACCAAATAAAAAAAACTGTTCTTATTTCAAACTCTACGACACGCGTCCGGCTCGCGCGCTTTTTCTCAACTGACAGCTTAGAGATGTGCAATCACTGTATCGATAATTCGACTAAATCAAAAGCGCTTTATCTGTGCACGTGTCTATTAGGAAACTCGACTTCTAAATTCTGCCGGCTTGTTAGGTGAGCACAACCCGTTTGAATTAGGTGAGGCATCGCTTGTTCTAGTTTCAGCGAGTGTAGCGTATTTTTAAATTGGGCGGGTTGTATGAAAATGTAACTCGGCAGTCACGAGTAAGAAGACAATTTTAGATACAAGTTATTTTTACCGGGGCCCTAGCGGCCAAACTGAAAATGTCAAGCAGTATTATGCATTCGGTTAGTTTATTTGTTGTTGTTTTAACCGTATTTATTATGGCTCGGGTTAGAATAGCACCTCCCCCTTTCGTCCCGTGGGTGTCGTAAGAGTCGACTCTGGGAAAGGGTTAGTGTATTGTGGGCGATGGGCTAGCAACCTGTCACTGCAGTATCACGTTTGATCATCTGGTTGCCCTGAAATCGCTAAACGTGGCACTGGATTTTTGAATTCATGTGCTCTGCCTACCCCTCTCGGGAATACAGGCGTGAGGATATGTATGTATGTGTATGTGTGTTATTATGGCTGTAATTAATTTAAAATTTGTTTTCTTGTTTTGAATAAAATTTCGACGTCGCGCTTAATTCTGCCGCGATGCGAACGTAACATCTTAAATAAACATGAAAAATGTGTTACAATGTTTGATTAACTGAAAATTCTTGAACAGTTGAACCGATTGATGATCAACAGTAAATGTAGATAGTTAAGATTTACATAGACTAGCATAGCAATGCAACAATGTCACTATGAAGTTCATTGTGAATAGGTTCTATGGTAGGTTCAAGCCTATATTGTAGGAAACAGGCTAGCAACCTGTCACTATTACACCTGTTAACTCGAAACCTAAAAAATGTGCTAGAATTGGCAGCGAAGCGTGAATGGTCATAGTTTTGTCTATTTAGTAGCGTATCATGTCTGTCTACCCTATTTGGGAATGCAGGCGTGACATTTGTACGTATGTACATGCAGTTCTAACCTTAAAAACTATCAATATTTGTAAAAAAAGTTGCTACAAAACGTAGGTACCTAATCCTTGAACAAATTTAGATCATAGATTATCTGACAGTTACCAACTTCGCACTAGATCGTATCTGTGCGGAACACAGCGTTTGTATATTTTATCTGTAGTGTGTCATAGATATGACACCATTTCTTGTAGGCGCCGACAAATCGGTGTCGGATAAGTGCAAAAGGGCGAGGGCTCGGAGCGTTCCATCGCGTTTTTACGATAATTCTACAACTTTGTCAAATAAAAGAAATGTCTGTATCGTTCCGCGACAGGCGTGGTTAGTTATCGTAGCTACGTTAATTGCATCTAACCCTGTGTGGTGTTGGGATAGAATAACACCTCTCTATTTCTTCCGTGGATGTCGAAAGAGGCGACTAAGAAAATAGGTTAAGATGTATTCTAGGCGACGTGCGACCTGTCACTATTATACCTACCAACTAAAAACCTTAAAAAAAATATGCTAGAAGTGGCCACAAACGTGAAATATCTTTGTCTATAGAGCATTTTATGTGCTCTGCCTACCTCTTTTGGGAATACTATATGTATTCCCAAATAAGTATGTATTCTAACCCTTTGACACATTCGTCAAATTTCGTGACAAAGATGAGGCAATAAATGCTCCGCGACCTTACCACAGAATAAATAATAATATGTAGTAAATAGTACTTCTGTCCGGCAATCATCCTCGATTTACTCGTTCAGGGAGCGCCTGAAGAAGACGTGGCGTACACCTATTTCTTAACTGTATATGTTTATGTTATTTTTATACCAATCTATTTGTTATTGTATTACTATATTTATAAAGGTTATAAAAATCATATAATTACTTGCATTATATATTTACATAGTATAAATTGATAGTATTTGTTGTACAGTTACTTCACCATGTTTATTGTATCCTCTTTTTTTGTCGGTCTCAATAATTTCGTTTCCTCTCTGCCTCCTTACCCAAATAAATGTTTTATCTAACTACCTATTTATAAATCTTAATTACTATACTTACAGACGCATTAAGTAAATGGCCTTAAGAAATCATAATACATGTTTACTTCATAAAATCAATATCGATATCGATAATATAATTGATCGAATTTTGGGACATCTTAAAACGAATGATTGAAGAAGAAAACTTTTTTCAAATTTGGAACTCGCGGGCGGCGCGGCTGGCGGTGCGAGCCTGCGACGCTGGTGCGTAATAAAATTGTTTGTGATAATGATAATTATGTATTGCTGGCATTTTATCTTTGAATATTAAAAAAAATGCTTTTTATTGTGTAGTCACATTTAATGATTAAATAACTATTGGTAACACTGGTATACTTATACAGCTAAATCTTTACATCAGACCAATGAAAACGCTTACTTTTATTCACAAATTTTTATTTTCTAATCTCATTTTATCAAATTATTTAGCTTTATTTATTTAGAATGCGCAATACGATATCGAGCTATCGGTCAACCAGCAAAAGTAACAGTAATCTGTACCGAGATAACATGCAGCCATATGTTTTGTTAATTTACCATCGAACCAATTGATTCCAGACCCACCATAGAACCTATTCACAGTGAACGTCATAGTGACATTGCGTTGCTTGACAAAGGAAATGTTTATGACGTTTATTGTGACAACGTTCTGCGGTGGGTCAGGAATCAGTTGGTGCGATAGTACAAAATACTGATTTTAGCCCACACACCCACTAAACCGAGTTTTTGTTATCAAATTACATTGTTCAAGAATAATAGGCATGTACGGGGTTTATCATTCTAATTAGTTCGTTAGGTAGATTATGGAAAATATGAAGCACATGTTTTTGGTTTATCGAATAACTAAACATCGACAAAGTTCATCAAACTTCCGGAGTGAGATTGTGACGTCACGCCTTGGTAGAAATTGTACCACGTATACGTCACGCGAAACTTCATAGCACCGTACCCTCGTCATTTTTTGTTTGTCAAATAAAAGAAAAAATATGTTTACGATATTTTTGTGAAATCTAAGACTAAATAGTTTTTTAGTCATCTTCCCTAACCTCTCGTCTTTTTTAACCGACTTCAAAAAAGGACGAGGTTCTCAATTCGACCCAATTTTTTTTTTGTGTATGTTACTCGATATCTCGGAGACCCGTGGACCGATTTTCAAATATTTTTTTTAATCGAAGGGGTATATAACTTGAAATTGGTCCCATTGGCACGCAACCAGGATCTGATGATGGAATCTTGGAGAAATCGAGGGAACTCTTCAAATTTTATATAGAGATGTACGGCGTTTTCGGTAATTTGTTGATGAAGTCAAGATTTTACATTCAGTAAACAGAATACTTTCAAAATATTGCTAATTTGAAGTCGGTTTTTTTTTTTTAATTATTTGAACCTAAAATTATGTTGACTATGGCATAATGTATTGAGTATGTGTCGCTTTATGTGCTATGTAGCAACTAAACATCGGTCTTGAAGCTGTACTCATTATGTCAAAGTTATTGCACACCATTGTATGTTTGACTGAATTATCTTCCATTTTACGTCATACGTTGACGAACAATAAGTTAGTTTACCTAATGGTACAGTCGAGCTCATAAATATATGAGCAGACAAATGCCAAATATGTAAACTTTTGCACCTTATTGTCAATGTCATAAAGGTGTACAGATATTTTTGAACCCTCAGTTTTGCTCATATATTAATGAACTCGACTGTACAAAGCCAGCGAAATTCTGTATGATCATTGATCAAGCATGTCACAGACTAAGCAGATACGATAATATTTTATCTGCGTATAAATGCCATCTTTCCATATATGTCGGTGCCAAAAGATACTTGACGGTAAATCCGCGCTGTGTAGCTCATTGAATTGTAGGTATAGGGAGCGATATTGATAGATATCTGTTTAGTGACAGATATCTTACCGTATCTGCTTAGTGTGTGGCAGATAACATGTCAATACTATTAAATTAAATTTAAAATTTATTTACATAATACGATTATATTTTTATCTGCGTAATGCCATCTTTCCATAATGTAGGTGCTAACAGATAGGTACTTGACACTTGAAAGTACACAAAATTAAAACGTTGTTAAATAATGCTAGTTTAACTGTCGAATCTACAACGTAAACACTGAAAAAAATATTGGGAGGGAGGTATGAAAATATTATTTGTGATCCGGGGAGGCTCGACAAAAAAAAGGTTGGGATTCCCTGAGTTATACTAGAGACCTTTAGGTACTTAAAAGATGGTAAACAATCTTGACATGTCTTTTTATTGAAATACACAGTCTAAAAATGAAAATCGTTACAATATACAATTCAATTATGAAAGTAAATGATTTTTTCATACCTAAATTGAAAAATGTAAAGATTTTGATTTATAAAGTGTATGATTAAATAAAAATACACGTCAAGATTGTTTACCATCTTTTAAGTACCTAAAGGTCTCTAGTATAGCCTCCTAAGGCCCAGCACCAAATTTTGATCGTTTGAATTTGATGCTTAGTGTCATTCATGTAAAATTCAAACTTATTTTGACATTAGTCCTATACGTAGGACCATGGGCCTTAGGAGGATAGAGAGTGACAGGTCGTCTATGTCGCGCGTACCACTCGCGCCTGTCGTGCTGGCGGCTGTTAGCACTGACGCGCAAGTCATTGCGCAACTCATGCGCAGCCTTGCTGCTTTGTTTTGTAATTATGCTCTAAAAACTGACTTCGGCCGTTTATAGTTCTTTCAATGTCAGCACTAAAACCATGATGATTATATGTAGCTAGAATAACCTCTCCGTTTCTCTCGTGGATACCGTAGAACTAGAATCAGTCCCGTGCGGGTTTAGAATAACACCTCTCAATTTCTTCCGTGGATGTTGTAGGAGGCGACTAAGAAAACTTAAGGTATATTTTAGGCGACTGGCTAGCAACCTGTCACTATTATACCTACTAACTCACAACCTAAAAAAAAATCTAGAAGTGGCCACGAAACGTGAAATCGTCATGGTTTTGTCTATGTAGCGTTTTGTGTGCTCTGCCTACTCCATTTGGGAATACAGGCGTGATGTAAGTATGTATACCTTTTGATACATTTGTATACGAAACGGTAAAATAATAATATGATGACTATTATACGTTTTGCAGCCACTTCCATAGAAAAGGAAAGCACGTAATCCGTACTAAATATATAAATGTGAAAGTGTGTTTGTTTGTTTGTTTGTGCGTCTTTCACGGCTAAACGGAGCGATGTATTGACGTGCTTTTTTAGGTAGAGATAGTTTAGGGCATGGAGAGTGACATAGGCTGCTTTTTGTCTCTTCAAAACCCCCCATTTCCCTAAAGTGAGGGGTGGAAGTTTTCAATGTAGATAGCTATAAATAGGTATGTGTGCTATCTCTTCTGTGATACCCCGAATTTAATGCGAGCGGAGCAGCGGGCAAAAGCTAGTTAATAATAATTCTATAATAAACACTTATCGTTTTTAATAGCCTGGCTGTTTTTGCAGTTGTAATGCAAAACAGCCATTAAGGTTAAGTAATGTCATTGTTATGTCAATTTGACTGCCACGAGCTGTCACTTTAAATGACAGGAGCCGAGACCGACGGAGTGCGTTGCAGCGAGAAATGCAGCCACTGAATACATACATAGCTATGTCCACACCAGTGCGCTTTCACGTTCACCTTGCGTCTTCCTCTGACGCATGCCCGTGCAACCACCAACAACAGCGCATGCCAGCGCGTCTTCGCTGAGGTCGGATCTAGTTTCAGCGCATGCGCTGTGGTTGCACGGGCATGCGTCAGAGGAAGACGCAAGGTGAACGTGAAAGCGCACTGGTGTGGACTTAGCTATTCAGTCAAGGAAATTGATACCTGTGCCACTTTTAACCTTAAAATAATGAGTTTCATATTGCTTTGATTAGTAGATAGTTTGATATGTCACAGTGGCACAGATATCAAATTTTTTGACTGTACATATATACATACATATTTATAATCGCGCCTATGTTCCCAAATGGGGTAGGCAGAGCACACAAAACGTAAATTAGACAAAACCCTGACTAATTTATCAACAATAAAAATAATGGAATAAACAGTAAAAAAATTCAACATTATTTTCTAAAACGAAAATGCTCTCATTCAACCACAGCAAATCAATACAAATCACTGACCAACTTAACTTCACAAACGGACAAATAATGAACTAAATTATTCTATTACAGATAAAGCTAAATCGTATGACAGTGGCGCCACGGCCGACGGCAAGGCTAACTTTGCCCCGCATCGCTAAGTAGGATGTACCGATTTTAGATATAGTATGTAGTTGTGACATAGTACTATGTTGCACGAAATATAACCGTAAAACTAGATACTTAAGATCGCTTTTTAAGTGTTTTGGGTAGGATACGGAAGACTATTTAGACTAATACAAGTTAGCAGTTTAGTTTTTATTTGTTTTAGGTGCACGATTTTTGTATGTTGAAATTTTATCATCGTTGAAAATAATCATCATCGTTGCTAGATGTGAATGTGACGACTTATTGTTTGTCTCTAATATTGAGCAAATGTCGTCATTTCTAGTGACAAATTCGCTAATTTGGTAACACTGAGGGAAACTGTTTTTCATATCGTCGCGTTTTCGTAGCGTCCTCGTGTCCTAGGTACCATCGCGAACCGGGATTGTTGAGCCACTTACCTATGTTTGTAACTTGGTTGTGTAATACTAATCCAATAGCTGACATCTAGTCGGTCACATCGGTCATTGATTACACGTCTAAATTGCAAACAGTGGCAAGTGGCTCAACAATCCCTGTTCGTGACTGTAGTAAACAGTTAAACAGCTATATTTGTAATGTAGCTCCCTTTAGAATAAAATAACATTAGTTAAATGACCGAAAGTAATAGATATATATGTAAACCTTACCTTTCATGTGATCTGACGTGTCGGCCCTCATTATATCTGTCAAATAGTGCTCCAATGACCTCATGTTGTCAAGTCCACTGCGTTCCTGCAACAAGGGAGACATTGGCTTCGTTAGCTACATTTGCCTCATTGGCTACAATGGCTTCATTGGTGGTAAAGTAAAAGTGACATACACTGTTGTATTCCTAGCGAAATACCCAATAACAACAGCTAAGCGTCCACTTGTCGGTATCGTAGGTACGCATCGGACGTATCGCACGCAACGCATCGTAATATTCTTTGTATAGAAACTCATACAAGTGCGTCCACCTGTCCGCATCGTACGCATCGCACATCGCTATAATAATATGTATATCTGATTGAATGCGATGCGTCCGATGCGTGCGATGCGGACCTGTGGACGCCTAAACAAAAAAATCATTTCCGATACAATATTTTTTTTGGTGACTGTACAGTCGTGTTCATAAATATATGAGCAGACAAATGCCAAATAATGTAAAATTTTTCACCTTATTGTCAATGTCATAAAGGTGTACAGATATTTTTGAACCTTCAGTTTTGCTCATAAATTAATGAACTCGACTGTACTTCATTGTCATCCACCCTAGATTATGTGCACCAGATTTCAAGTCAAACAGACCCATTTTTATACATCGCCATATTTAGTTTTAGTCAAACCTCGCATAAATCGTTTTATTTCTTCAAAAATAATCAAAATTCACTTTCCCTACCATTAAATACTTGTTTACAAATCGACCAAATCAAATAGGTCACTTCCTCTAACTTATTATATTAACTTGGAGGTCAAGCTGACATGGCCAGTTATCAAGGGAAAACCATTATAAGTAGGTCGCTTGCTTCCGTCTAGCTACCCTTACCTATAGGTCATCTTGTCATGGTCGTTACGACAGGATAGGCCAGTTTAAGTAGGTCGCTGGCTTCGTACCCACTACACTAACCTAGAGGTCAACCAATCTTGGACGGTCGCTACACAAGCGACCAGCTTAAGTAGGTCGCTTGTTCCATATTCGCTGTGCTGACCCGGAGGTCAGCTTAACTTGGCCACGTTTACCCACTGACCTATATTCCGCTACGCAGTATGACGTCAGACTACAGCAGTGCGCTATGACGTAAGAGAAACTCGGGCTAATTTTGCGTCTAAGGCTAAGAACGCACTACGACTTTTTGTCGCGCGATAATTTTGTCGCAGAAATGCAACGTAAGGGTTTATATGTCATCGCGCGCACTACGATGAAAAAATCACTATGGACAGCGCTATTTTAAAATCGTGTCGCGCGACAAAAAGTCGTAGTGCGCGCCGGCACTTAATGTGAGGGAATACAGTTGAGAATCGATCGCGGGAATTTCGAAATGCGGCAGAGATTTGTCCAGTGTTGTAATTTTAATTTTGTGCCGTTTAGAATAGAGTTGTTTTTGTATTGGAGTTGGGGTTATTTATTATGTAGTTGCGACCTTTCGCTTTTAGGGTCGCGGAGGGTGAATTAGGTAAAATTTTGGGTAATTTTAGGTAAAATGGCTTTATAATTATTGAGTAAAGTTAATTTAAAATGACGGCAAAGCAGCGGCGTTTGTGAACCTGGTGAATTAATTTAATTTAAAATTATAATTTTGAAACAACTAATCCATTCCTCTAGGCACAGTTCTCCTATATGAATATATAAAAAACTAGTATGTACAAGGAAACCAGCTTTCAAAAAAAGCCTATTTTTACTTCGTCCGTGTGGAATAGTTATTTAGGGATTTACATTTTTTTCGCAATAAAAAGGTAGCCTAAGTCCTTTCTCAGGGTCTAAAGATTGTCTGTGCCAAATTTCATCAAAATCGGTTGAGAGGTTTAAGCGGGAAAGCGTAACAGACAGACAGCCAGAGTTACTTTCGCATTTATAATATTAAATATTAGTAGGGATCTAAGTCGGTGTAGGTGCCGGGTTACAATTACACCGCTCCTTTTCGTCCATGGATATCGTAAGAGGCGACTAAGGGAATATGTTAAGGTGTGCTTTAGGCGACAGGCTAGCAAACTGTCACTATCATACCTCTTTCATCAATGTTCAAATCTAAAATTATGTTAAAAGCAGCTACTAAGCGCGGAATAGATAGTTTTGACTACCCAGCGTTTTGTGCGCTCTGCCTACCTATCACAGGCGTGAAAGAAAGAATGACAGTTATTAACGGAAATTTGACACGGAAAAAACATTTTTGTTGAACTTATCTAAGTCTTAAACAAAGGCGCAGCGCAGACGACAGACTTTTTGAACGATCGAGTCTGCGGCGCACACTCCGCGTGGATTGTATGCATTGTGCGCCGAACTTTTTGCGCGTCGTGTGCGTTACTGAATATAATGCCATGAGTTCTATTTTCACAGACTAAAAAGTCCGTCGCGGATAGTCTGTCGTCTGCGCAGGGCCAAATACTAACTTAACAATACGTGACGTATGTATGTACAAAATCTGAAAATTATATTCATAGAGTCCATCAACATATCACTACACAAGCTGTGTGTCAGAATTAATAATAAATACACAATTAATTAATTCATCTAACCAGAATGACAACCCAAATTGCCCCAGCCTCCCCCGGGAATCTAGTTATTACCAGTTTTAACTAGATACTTCCCCACAGGAGTTTCCCCATTGCTACTTATGTATGTATGTACTAGTTATTGCCTGTGTTTCCTCTTGCATGGGATTCATACAATCACGACTGTATTCCCAAATAAGGTAGGCAGAGCACACGAAACTTTATAAAAAATATCATGACTATTTCACGTTTCGTAGCTCCATTTATAACAAAACTAGCTTTTGCCCGCGGCTCCGCTCGCGTTAAATTCGGGGTATCACAGAAGAGATAGCACACATACCAATTTATAGCTTTCTACATTGAAAACTTCCACTCCTTACTTTAGGGAAATGGAGGGTTTTGAAGAGACAAAATGTAGCCTATGTCACTCTCCATGCCCTAATAAACTATCTCTACCTAAAAAATCACGTCAATCCATCGCTCCGTTTAGCCGTGAAAGACGGAAATAAACAAACAAACACACTTGGTACGGATTTTTCGTAAACATCGTCTATTTCCATATTGAAAAAACTCCCTTAAAAAAAGAAATATTATTGGTCAAGTAAAACTTTTCCATTTCTTCCCTGGATATTCTCAGAAGAGAAATGTTTATGTATGCTTTAGGTTTAAGCGACAGACTAGCAACCTGTCGCTATGATACTCCTTTCTTACATTTTTAACTATACTTATGTCATAATTTTAAACAAAAAAAACCGACTTCAAATCTATACTAATATAATAAAGCTGAAGAGTTTGTTTGTTTGTTTGAACGCGCT
>BHDV01003379.1:74884-107342 GCA_005406045.1 Adoxophyes honmai | reverse complement strand
GCCCAGCGCCGAACCTTGTCACAATAAACATACTTAACAAAAATGTTAAATAAATAGGTTCTATGGTGGGTCAGGAATCAATTGGTTCGAGTCTCATACTACTTACAATTAAGTAAAGTAAAAAAAGCTTTTGGTTGGATTTTCGACATTCTTGTCAAAAAAAATTGTTTATAGAAATTAGAGGGGCACAAGTCGGTCTTTTTAATTTCTGTTTTTCCCCCTAGGTAGTAAGAAAAGAGCGTCATCGCAAAAATTATATAATGGCACTTTTGGGTTTCCCACAAACAATCGGTATTGATTATCCACTTAAATCCTTTGGCAAATTACACCAGGTTTTAGTAAACAGATATCAGAAGTGTTATTCGTTTTTGGGTAAATTATATTTTTTATCGATAATTTGATGATTTTACTGGACAAGAAGTTAAGCGGCACGAAGAAGACAAGTGTACGAACTGACTGAACCGATTTTAATTAAATAAGAAGTATCGGTAATTGTTTTTTACTTAAATGCGCAGCTAAGAATTTTACTCTGAATTATACAACACACTAGCGCCTAGAAAAATAACCATCCCGATAGTGTTGGCGGGTTTAGAATTACAACTCTCCATTTCATTCGTGAATGCTGTATGAGGCGACGAAGGTAATGTATTAGGATAGGTATGCTTTAGGCGACAGGCTAGCAACCTATGACAACTCAACTTAAAACTTCAAAATGTGCTAGAAGTGGCTACAAAATGTGATGTAATTAGTCACATTTTGTCTATGTAGCATGTCGAATGCTCTGGCTACCCTATTTGGGAATACAAGCGAGATGATTGTATGTACATATGTAAAAACTTCTTGTTCGTGCCAGTTCGTTGAACTCGCTGGTTTGCGCTGTGTAATGTTGCTATGAATGTAATTTGCAAGTGTTAATTTGTTTTATACCTCATTACGACGGGCCCTTAAAGCACTGAACCGGTTTTGAAAGATCATTACATTTTTTTCTGACGACCATTTCGCGGTAGACGAGCACTTTAAACTTTTTGCCCAATTTTGCTGTGTTTTCTGGATAGTCGTCAAGGATAATGGCTTGTTTAAAGTGCAAAGAATCAGAATGTAACTTTTTGTCAGAAGTTAATATTGTATTATATGTATTGTAAAACAGATTCCTCGTGTGATGTCGGATTTAGAGTAACACCTCTCCATTTCTTTCGCGGATGGCAGGCTAACACAGTCAAGGAAATTGATACTTGTGCCACTTTGAACCTTTTCATAGCAAGTTTCATATTGCTCTGATTAGTAGAAAGTATGGTATGTCACAGTGACATTTCTTGTGAAAAGTGGTAATCAATTTCCTTGACTGTACGTTGAATAGGTTAAAAAATTTAATGGGCTGTAAGAGAGTAAGTAATACAATTATTTTCTTTTGGGTTCCAAGCCAACCATGTACTTTGATTTCTTCAAAATAGCCACATAGCTTTTATCATCGAAATCGCGATGGCAATAACCTTTGGCTCGTATTACGAAGGTGTCGCTCTCGCGCGTCATTCAGCCATGTTTTACCTGTGATTGAGGCTAATGCCTCCTCTTCCGTTATACCATGATTATATTATACCAGTGCGATAGTGATGTAATTATCGGACATCTAACAGTTATCTAATAAGGCCCAGTTCCTGGAAATTTTCTTTATTTGCAAACTTTCGCTCTCATCGCGTCGTCAAAATATTGTTTGGTAGATCGTAAGTAATTTTGAATATCTGCTGTATATTTGCAGTATAGGAGCGTAATGGTAAAATAACTGGCCAAGTGCGAGCCAGACTTTTTTATTAAACAAATTTTTCATCTATGGACTCGTGGTCCGTACCTTGATGATTTTAGAATTACTTTTTTTATTTTAGAATAAACTGTGCGCTCCGCGTAATGACAGCAGTTTTTAAAAAATATGTGCTCTTAAAATTAATTACAACTAGAGTTTTTTTTTGTTCCTTTTTTTCTTTTTTTTTCTTTCCTTTTCAATGTTCTGATCATATATGTTTTTTTTTGTGCGAGCCGGACTCGCACACGTAAGGTTCCGTACCATTCATGGCACAATCACATACTGTATTTCAATAGTCTAAGCTCCACCTGTTGTAGTGTTGCTGTTATTAAAAATCCCGCAAAAACTTAATTAAATCACTTTTTTGTATGGGAACACCCCTTACGCCTGTATTCCAAAACAGGGGTAGGCAGAGTACACAAAACGATACATAGTCAACTATGGCTACATAAATCACGCTTCGTAGCTACTTTTACCATAATCTTAAGTTAAAACATTAAAAAAAGACGTATAGTAGCGACAGGTTGCTAGCCTGTTGCCTAAAGCGTGCGTTTGTACCATCGAACCAATTGATTCCTGACCCACCATAGAACCTATTCACAGTGAACGTCATAGTGACATTGCATTGTTTGACAAAGGAAATGTTTATGACGTTTATTGTGACAATGTTCTGCGATGGGTCAGGAATCAGTTGGTTCGATTGTACCTTAGGAAATACGTAATAAATGTTTTTTAGCCCAGAGGGTCTGGTTAGAAGATACAGGCTTTATAAGTAGGTACTTTTGTTTAATTCAGCTCGTTTAGAGCTTTACGGCCTTGGCTCGTTCACCTTGATGCAAATTTCCACCTACTTCAAACCAGATTTTGTACCCTAGACCAACTAGACTACTTATTACATTATTTATAGGCAAAAACGGAACGCCATTGCAGGTGTTACTACAATTGGTTGTAAAGTAGGCTTATAAGTGCAAATTCAATTAATGGCGACGAAATCCAAGCGTCAAATTAATTTTTAAAGGAAGAATCCTTTGGGTCTGGTTAAAAATAGCTAGGTACATTTTTCCATTTCTTCCGTGGATGTCGTAAGAAACGACTAATGAAGTATTAAGGTGTATTTTAAGCGACAGGTTGGTAACTTGTCACAATTGTACCGTTTAAAAATACGCTGGAAGTGTCTATACATTATGTCGTTGATTTTCCACCATTGAAACCAGTTAGATAAAATACATAAAATAGAGATAGTTTGCTAGCATATTGCCTAAATAAAATATACCTACCTTTGCTATGGGCCTTAGTCGCCTCTTACGACGATTACAGAAGAAAATGGAGACGTGTTTTTCTAAACCTGTCACCATACATACCTATTACATACATACATACATATTCTCACGCCTGTATTCCCAAGAGGGGTAGGCAGAGCACATGAATTGAAAAATCCAGTGCCACTTTTAGCAATTACAGGGTAACCAGATGGTTAAACGTGATATTGCAGTGATAGGGTGCTAGCCCATCGCCCACAATACACTAACCCTTTCCCAGAGTCAACTCTTACGACACCCACGGGAAGAAAGGGGTAGTGCTATTCTAACCCGGCGCCACACGGGTAACATACCTATTTGTTTGCAAAAACTTACTTGGTTAAGTAGTTAAGGGCATCACAATGCTAATCACATTTAAATCAGCTTCAAAGTGTCTTGACTCTACTCATAAACAATCGCCTGGCCTCTATTTGCTACCATTAAACCCATCCGGTGCGTCCTCTCAGCATCCAGTTTCCTTTAGATAGCAATCATACTGGTCTTATTTGTTTTTTGTGTCACGGAAACAAGCATCCATGATCATAGAGTATTTCCGGACAGTTATTTTTATTCATGACGCTATTTAAAAAACGGACCAAGTGTGAGTCGGACTTGTGCACGACGGGTTCTGTACCAAAAACAACAAAAAACTCGTTTATTTTTTAATTGTTTTTAGTATTTGTTGTTGTAGTGACAATACAAAACACGTAATCTGTGAAAAATTCGGAGATGCAGCTCGCAGACTGCTTACTGACCACTAAAAACGGCCAGAATATCACGTTTTTTCTATGGGAGCCCCCGTTAATTATTATTATTATTTTGATTTTGCAACAGAAATACATACATCATCTGTGAAAATTTCAACTCTCTAGCTGTCACGGTTCGTGAGATACAGCCTGGTGACAGACGGACAGACAGACAGACAAACAGAGAGACAGCGAAGTCTTAGTAATAGGGTCCCGTTTTTACCTTTTGGGTACGGAACCCTAAAAATAAAAAAAATGAACATACCTACTAGTTTAGGTGACTTGTTGAAGAAACTATTTTAAGGGACACCTACAGTGCATTGACTGATGCTTTTTAGTCGCACCAATGGCTACCAAAGACAAAATACTTAGTTGTGTAGGTACTACTATGAAATCTCCAAGTGTATAATCTCGACTGGTACAAGAAGTAAATTTAACGATCGGAACGTGTCACGTAATATAACTTTAAATAATCCGGTTTCCTATTAATTTAATAAGCAGCTTTATAGTCACGAATGCAAATGTAATAAAACTGTCGGCTTAGCACGGTAAGGCACGAGCCGAATCGCGATATAGGCTATACCTGTCACTGTCTAAATAGAGGCGTCAGAAAATGACAGGTAGACTATCCAACGCGCGAGTTGACTTCTCCGAGCTGCTTAACAGGATAACGATCAAAATTGACGTCAGACTTTTATAGCTTAGCTTTAGATGATTATAATTTTCGTAAACGGCTAAAGCCCAGTTCATCTAGAATTTTCTGGTCTCTGCTAGCTATAAAATTAATTTGTTTATTCCCGTCTTTAAGTTTTTTTTATCAAGTCGTTGGTTGGTTTGATCCACCTTTTGAAATAGAATATGTCAATCGAATCTATAAAGTTTTTAGGGTTCTGTATACCTATAGATAGGGTGAAAACGGTGCCCTCTAGTTCTGAAACTTTGCTGTTCAACCTTCCGTCTGTCAGAGTGAGACTGTATCTCACGAACCTTATAAGCTGCGGTTGACAATTTTTCAACAATAGTATTTTAATGCTGTGTTACTTACTTCTGCATGTGTCGTGTCGGGATAGAATAACACATCTCCATTTCTTCCGTGGATGTCGTAAAAGCCGACTAAGGAAAAAAGTTCAGGTATGCTTTTGACGACAAGTTTACAACTTATCACTATTCTACCTCTCCCATCAGTTTTTAAACCAAAAATTGTGCTAGAAAGGGTTGCAAACCGTGAAATAGTCATGGTTTTGGACATGTTCCATGTGTTCTGTTTACCCCATTAGAAAACAGGCGAGATTGTATGTATTGTATGTTACCTACTTACTTATTGTTTCCTTAACACGTGACAGTTTGATACTCGGCGGAATATTCCTGCAATCAACTAGAAAAACTAGATTAAGTAATACCATGTATGGAAGTAAGAATTTAATGTTAATTGGATCTCCCATCCATTTTAATGGGTTTTCAATTGCGAAACGGCAGTCATTCCGAAGAAGCATAACAAAACTATAAGTAATACACTTACATGCTTATTTAAACTAAGAGACCCTCTAATAGGTACCCCGCACAAAATGATTGGAAAAAGTCGTTCGGTCAATGTGGGTAAAATTTTGAGAAAATACAGCGTCTAATACTCTTATCAACTATGTGAAGTTGCAACTTTAAGTAATGACAAGTTTTTTAAATATAACGATTTTACGGCAAACGCAAAAGTGGTAACTGTATATTATGGCGCTGTGATACTGAAAAGTGGAAATAATAAAAAATACTGACTCGAACATTTTAAATTCTAAAACTAATTCGTGCCAAATAAATCGTGCCGAGGAACTCTAGCGATAACGAGTAGATTATTGTTGTCGTTACTTAGTTAAAATTACAGTTGCAAATGACGCAAAAGAAAAAGTGCGATTGACTTAGTTTTATTCGCTCTTCACGTTTACATTTAATAAGATATAAATAATATAATGAGTCTAAATATCTGTGGTATTTAACGCAAAATGTTTGGAAAACCGGAGCTAAAACAGGTATTTAAAAAAAGAATTCTTTAGTAAAATTTTACACGAAGGCCCAATAAATTTTGCATTTATTTGGCTCGGTGAACTTCCGTCTCCCGCCTTCGCAAGATTTCCAAATTTTCTTACCGTTTAAACTTTCCCTGTACTACAGCAAACATTTCAATTTGCTTTTGATATACTTAATCGGTCCAGCCGGTCTCAAATTTTAGCGAGAGTAACGAACATCAATTTTTCAATTTATTTTTATTTATATAGAAGATAGAAGATTTGTGACACAGTTGATTTGGTATATTTAAAGCAAAACTAGACATGATATAAAAGTAATCACACAATGTCCTAAGATCACTCAATAATCTTCTGCTATATATCTTCTTTACCGTTGTACTCTTGGCAGAGTGATTATTGTCGTTATGAGTTGGTCCTACGCTTCACCAGTCGCCGCCATTCTTCCCTCGTGGTTGCTTTTCTTGCACACTCGTGGAGGGGCCCATCGAAAGCCATAATTTGGTCCATCCACCGCGTTGGACGCTGCCCCGAGTACGACTCCCTTCTAGACTGGCCTGCACAACCAGTCTTTCTATGCTGATGTTATCACGCTGAGATACGTGCCCAAAAATGTTAAAATTTGTGCGACTTTAAGCTCTTGGAGAGTAAACCTATTTATGCGAAACTCAGTTCTCGGTATACGGAGCATTCTCTTCCATGACCACAGTCATCTCAAGAGCGTCTATTTTCTTTTTTTTTCGACGTTTCGTAGGGTCCTTGTCTCCGCGGATTGCAAATTGCTTAAAACACAATTTAAATGAGATGGGATTGATAACGAGTATTAGAAAAATTTCGAGCTTATTAATACATAATAATACTTAGTTTAGCTTGGCAGTGCACCGCATGCACACTGCACACTGCACAGCCTACTCTGTGCCCATTAAAGTATTAAAAAGCTACTTGGACTAGCGAAGTAGCATTTTGCTCAGAGAAACGCACATTATCGAGGTGTTGAAGTGAAAACATTATTTTCACTCGTCGCAAATCTACAGACTCGCTCACAAGTTCGCCCGTAGTATTCGCCTCGACTTGTTTATTAACTCACTAGCTGTGCCCGCGACTCCGTCCGCGTGGACTTCGATTTAACTCTGGCTACTAATAATAATAACTCTGATTATCAGATACTGTCTGCTCATTTGTACGAATTAATATCAAGAAAAGAAAGTGAACTTGAACGCTTCATTCAGAGCAAAATAAACGAAACGCAAAACACATACACGATACGTTTTGTGAAACTTGGAACGTGCAAAACCATTGGTTATATTTTGGGTGTTTTACAGGAAAAAGTTAACTTTGAGTAGGTATTAGAGATAACAATTAGTTATAAAGCTTCTCTGTACACGATGTTACACGTGGAGCTGGCGAGAATTATAGTGTGGAGTTTTCTAGGGTAGGGAGGGACCTCTTCGACGTACTGCTTACGCCCAGGTTTTTCGCCAAGTTGGTCCACGACACCTCTTGGTCGTGCAGTCGGTGCGGCTTTACGCATACCGCCACGTCTTGGGGACGCCGCGACGGTTATGTAGGGCTCTCCTCACAGGAAGGCATACCCATTAAAAACCCACCGGTGGTTCCTGCCCGCCAGATTAACAGGCGTCGGGGGGTCCCTAGGGATGCATCGATGGGTGGGGTGAAGTATCTCTCCAAGTGTTCGCTGAGTGCTGCTGTGTACTCAGCGTCGTCCCATGGGTTCGGCTGCAACCGCTTCTCGAGGCACTTGGCGAAGATCTCCGCCTCGTCTTTCGCTTTGTACATACCACATTTGGCCGTCCCGATCTCGCAGTGGTCTCGTTGGCGTCTATGTTGCGCTCAGCTGTTTTTACAGCCGGTCGATGGAGAGGACGTCTCCGTCTATCGACGCGATGTGGCTCTACCAGGCCACTGTAACATGCAACTTCAGTTCTTCTTTGGCCTTTTCTACCAGGGTCTTTAGGGAAGGGCATCTAGTCAGCCGCCACCGCTGCCTCAGTTGGCGAGTACGCTGTATGAGATCTGGTTCTGGGTTGGGAGTGAGTTTCTCCTCTTTGTTTCCGGAACAGTGTGTGTAGCTCAACTATGCGACTTCTGGATGTTGGCGGCCAGTGTGTTGGCGGTTTCTTCCACATCCTCAGCGGATGTGATCGGTCAGGTCTGGGATTTCTTCTCCAGAGCTGCTGAGAACACTTTCCAGTTGATGCGTCTTCCCGGCCACCGTTCTATTGTGGTTGCCGTGGACTTCAGGACTGGTATGTGATCGGATGCCAAGTCAGGGAGTGCCTCCTGCACCATCTCTACAGTCACTTTCTTGCTAATTGCGAAGTCTATGACCTGCTCCGACCCGCTCGCAACGCAGTAATTGGTCTGTTCTTCGGGTCCCAAGACTGCGGCTTTGTGGATCGCCCTTCCGGCGGTATCTGTGTTGATGGAGTGCCAGGCTGGATGTTTGACGATGAGATCACCCGCCAGGATGATCTGCATGGGTGCCATGCCGTGATGTTGACCATGCCACGCCAAGTTCGATCTGCCGTGATGTTGGCCGGTGATGCCGCCGGTCTGTAGGCCGCATAGATCCGTAGTTGACGGCCCTCCAGTAGGACGTCAACTTCCAAGATGTTCAGGGGGTTGAGTTGTTTAGGTTGGCCGCGGTGGAACTCGCGGCGGGCTTTATAGTAGTGCTTGCCGCGCCTGTGCAACGTCCAACTTAAAATGAACCCTATTTTGTACGGTTTAGTATATTACTGCCAGCTCTTCTTATGTTGGTTTTTTTTTCGTATGTTATCTATTTTTTTTTTCATAATTATGCAAGTTCCATGTTATCATTTAAAGGACTAAAAACTACAAAACCTCAATGCTTTCACTAAGTTTTCTATAAACCAACAACGATACTTTCAAGCACTAATTGATCAATTCTTAAAATGGACGTAACTTTTTTATTTGTGAACCGATTTAAATAAAATATACTCTATATGTTAATCCGAAAAATTGCCTATACATCAGTGAAAACCGCAACCTTCTACGTTAAGCCGTTTTAGAGATTAGCGCGCACAAACAAACAGACAAACAGACAAACAGACAAACAGACAAACAGACAAACAGACAAACAGACAAACAGACAATAATTCTAAAAACTATTGTTTTTGGTTCTATTACGCTAATAAATAGCCCTAGTAACAGTTTTTCTCAAATATCTTCAATGTACAGACACGGCCTTGTTACAGATTTATTATATGTATAGATTTTCTGCACTTAGGTACTTGTTTTTTTTGAAGAGGGGTCTTACAAGTATATTCAGCATAAAGATACGCATGTTTTCACTATAACGCATTATCAACGTACTTAATTAAATAAAACTTTCAGACTATTTACGCATTTGGAGTACACTTGCACATATTATGCACGGGGTCAGTGGCAGCGTTTTCGGCAACTCTAATCCCTTCGCTAATGGAACCGACCAGTGGAATCAAAATTGACTTAACAATAGCATCATGGATAGGTAATCACGAATAATTATTTGAATTTATTTGAATGTGACTGTCGCGAAAGAAACATGCCAGAACAGGAGCGATTGGCGCTCTATTGTCTCTGACTACCCTGTGGGAATGGGGCGTGACGTAGGACGTAGGTATATGTATTTTTTATTTTAGGTAAGTATTTGTTGTTATAGCAGTAATAGAAACTAGAAACACTACAAAAACAGTCTAGCTAGGACGGTCGGTGAGATACGGCCTGGCGACAGACGGAAGGGCGGACAAACGGAACCCTAAAACACGTAAAAAAATTAAACCCACTTCACAAAAAACCGACCAAGTGCGAGTCGGACTCTCGCACTGAGGGTTCCGTACAAACCGATTACAACGCCATCTAGTGACAGATTTTCGAACTAATGATAAATTATATTTTTATTTATTTAAAAAAAACTACTTGGTAGATTTTGTTCAAACCAATTTTCGTTAATAGTTTTTATAGTAATGTACATCATATACTTTTTTTAGATTCATCACTCTTTTATTTTAGAAGTTAGAGGGGGGGGGACACAACTTTTTCAACTTTGGAAGCATCTGTCGCGCAAACTATTCACTTTAGAAAAGTATGATGTTAGAAACCTCAATATCATTTTTAAAGAGCTATCCATAAATACCCCACACGTATGGGTTTGATGAAAAAATTTTTTTTGAGTTTCTGTTCCATGTATGGGGAACCCTAAAAAAATATTGCTTTTTTTTAAATTTTATGTCACAATCTTAATGCGGTTCACAAAACACATCTACTCACCAAGTTTTATTAGTATAGTCCTTATAGTTTCGGAAAAAAGTGGCTGTGACATACGGACGGACGGACGGACAGACAGACAGACAGACAGACAGACATGACGAATCTATAAGGGTTCCGTTTTTTGCCATTTGGCTACGGAACCCTAAAAAGGGGAAAAGCTCAAACACTGAAACAAAATGACATTAGAAATACGTAGTAATAAAATTAACTGTGTTAGTAACGTTTTATTTTGTTTGGGCTTGGCAGCGATTTCCTTGAAATCGGTTAATTACACAAACACTAAGTAATACGTGATGTTTTTTTTTCAGCGTCTATGCCAGGAGTGTCGGGAATCCTCCCTTTAATTATTCTAGGACCTCTCATGCACTATGGTGGAAGAAGAATTGCTAATATGTGTCTGACAGTGCCCATCTTCATTGGCTGGGTATTAACATATTTCGCTGCCGAGTACAATTCAATTACTCTACTGTTGACCAGCAGATTCTTACAAGGACTCGGTTTCGGTGGGGCTTATTTCGCAAGCGTGTGTATCGGAGAGTTCTCAGCCCCAAAACTAAGATCATTACTTTTAGGGATCAAGCCTTTAGTGTCAGTAATAGGCATGTCGTTAATGCACATGCTCTCATACTTCCTACATTGGAAACACCTAGCTCTCGTTGGTGCAGCAGCGCCAGGCTTATCTATCATTATAACACTTTTCTGGTCAGAAACACCAGAGTGGTTGGTGTCCAGAGGTAGATACGAAGAGGCTGAAGCAGTGTTTTACTCGCTCAGAGGCCACAGTGAGGAGGCCACGGTTGAAATAAACAAACTAACGGAAAGCGCGAAAGCAAGGAGCCAATTCGAGGCAGAAAAGAGACAAAAATATGATTTTTGGAGAAAGATGAACTCACGCGTGTTATGGAGGCCAGTGACAATATTATTTGTTGCTATTTTAACGCCTACAGTGGGAGGGCGTTTGATTATTCCAACCTATTCCATCCATCTGGCTGCTGAAATAAGTGGCGACGATACTAAAGGATATCTCTACACTGTTGTTGCTGATGTCATCGCTGTAACCGCATCGGTTTTTGCACTCTTCTTACTCAAGAAATTCAGCAGAAGGCGCTTGCTGTTTTGGACAGGCTTCGGAGGTTTCGCGATCCTCGTGACCTGTACAGCTCTGCTTTACGCCAGAACAAAGTATCCAAATCCCATTTTGTCGTGGTTGGCTTTAGGTACCTTCGGTTTTTACTATTTTCTTGCGAACTGCGGTTTCTTTCCAGTAATTTTTGTTTTGATGGGTGAAATAATCCCACTGGAGTATAGAGCTGTGGGGTCATTTATAGATGGAGGGCTAGCGTTGGTTGGCGTGGCTGCCGTCCTCGGAGTTATGCCGTGGTTAGAAAAAGGACTAGGGACGCATGGCATGTTGTTTGTATTTGGATGTATAATGTTCTTGAATTTGATATACTTGTATTTTGAACTGCCAGAAACTAAGAACAGAACTCTGCACGATGTTGGAGAATACTTTAGAGGCAATAGTCCAAAGATCAGGAGAACAGATGATTTGATGTTAAATTTAGAGGAGAGCAGTTCGATTTTAGTAAAGTAAATGAGTACCTAGTGAGAAGGAAGTGGAACAGATAAAGTCACATTTTCTTATCGAAATTAGCTCGACTTGTTTCTTGTTAGAGTCGCGCAGTATGCTTCTAACAGCTGCTGTCGTGGATTGCACCCGATGATGGGTCATGAACTGGTTTGCAACATGTCGAGCTAAACTCGATATAAAACGCTAGTTTATCAGTTTTATTCCATTACATGTATAATAACATACGAGTGTAGTTATAGATAGTGCTATCCGCTATCAACGAAGTCGCATAGATACATCTAAATTAGCTCTTAATAGTATACTAATAAGAACTACGGGACGTATCATCAATAGTCGTGAATGGCTCGTAATATAATGAAATGACCCCGATCACGAGTATTTTAATGCCTATTGTTATGTACAGTCGCATACATGCCTACATTAAAAATATAATTTTGAACAAAATTCAAAAATATAATTTACTACCCGTTGTTTACCCGTGTGGTGCCGGGTTAGAATAGCACCTCCCCCTTTCTTCCCGTGGGTGTCGTAAGAGTCGACTCTGGGAAAGGGTTAGTGTATTGTGGGCGATGGGCTAGCAACCTGTCACCACAATATCACGTTTGTCCATCTGGTTTGCCCTGAATTTGCTAAACGTGGCACTGGATTTTTGAATTCATGTGCTCTGCCTACCCCTCCTGGGAATACAGGCGTGAGAATATGTATGTATGTATGTAATTTACTAGCGAACCGCCCCCGCTTCGCACAGATGCAATGCTGATACTAAAATATTGCGGATTTTTACACCCTTGGTTACATTATTGACGATTACCAAGGATCTCTATTTTTTTCCAAAATGAAACATAGACTATGTCAATTCGGAAGAATGTAGCATTCTAATACTTAGTGTTTTTTTTTTAAATCGGCCCAGTACCTTTTGAGCCTATTCACTACAAACATACAATGAAGTCGGTTAAAAATACAAACAAATCTTTCCTCTTTATAATATTAGTATAGAAGAATAGATATAGATATGACGTACAGAGACCGGCTTCACAAACAAACGCGAATCGCCGTCACAGGTTCGCAAACGAAAAGTTACGTGGACGAAACGTGCCTGTTTCACGTTCCATTGCCACTTCTAGCATAATTTTAGGATTATACATACATACACGCATCAAACCTGTATTCTCAAATGGGGTAGGCAGAGCACACGAAACGCTACATAGAGTAAACTGTGACCATTTCTTATTTCATACCTTAACTTAACCTATTTTCTTAGTCGCCTCTTACGACATTCACTGAAGAAATGGAGATGTGTTATTAATATCCCGACATCACATAATTATTATAATATACATAATTAATATAAAAGGGAGGATATTTTACGTTTAAAGTTACATAAAAGTGTATAAGGCACTAATAATTATCTATAAACAAACTAAAACTATTCATAAATGTATGGACTTCTTCGAAAGTCGGACTCTCGAGTAAGGGTGCTTACATAAAGAAACAGGTATCCGGCACAGACAAATCTGTGGGGGTCGGTACCGACCGGTGCAGGTATAATTTATAAAGAAACAGGATTCAGATTTACCTGTTTCTTTATCCAAGTTGACCCTGCACCGGTCGCTACTGACCCGCAGAAAACCTGTTTCTTTATGCAAGTTGACCCTGCACCGGTCGGTACCGGCCCGCAGGAAACCTGTTTCACACCAGATGGCGCTGGTCGTTTCGAGGTGAGACGACGACGTCGTACTTGATTATTTAATTAGGCATGTACATAGTCTATAGAGTTTTATAGATATTTAAAACATCTGTGTTACCAGACACGTCACTAAAACTTATTTCACAAGTTCGCCAATAGTCACGTTTTACTTGAAACTGAGTGAAGTGAAGAACATACAAATGAATGGTCGTACTCGTTACTGTGTTTAAAAAATGGTATCCCCGGCGCTAAAACAGGTAATTATATATTACATAATTAATAATTAATCACGGCCTTGTGATCTATGGCTTCTCATGTCATGGTGTCTCATGGATACTCTAACTTTTTGGTTATAACCGGATTTTACCGGATCCTCACTGACCGAGTTATCTCGCGCAGCCATTTTTGTTGCAATTATGAGCCTTAAAAGAAAAAAGTACAGAAGTCGATCAAGTTTAGTGTGTGTACCTACCTACTTCACTTTTCATAGCTATGCTCGGCGGTCGCCTTAGGGGTTTTAAATATGGGGTACCTACAAAACTATTGTGGTGGCACTTGTGTCTAGTATTTTGATTTATTATATCGACGCTGGAAAGGCTAATTGACTAACAAGCCATTTTTGGGCAAATTGAGTTATATATATCGTTGTAATCAGCGAATTTTTCTGCGTCTAATGAGCCGGGTTTAGAAGATATCGGAGTACTTTTTTGGCTTGTTAGCAATTTAAAATAATGCCTTTTTTTAGAAACTCATGGGCTAAAAAGCCAATATTTTATCACATTTTCAAGAATGTGGTCGTTAGTCATTTAGGTTACCGTTATATAAATATCTTTAGTTTGTTACCAGTTTTACCCGAACTGGCAAAAACAATCTGTGCACGTTAGACCTTTTTCCTAACTTAAAGTTGATTCAAAATTGCACGTTAGCCGTTTGTCCCCCCGGCAAATATTATCGACGCTGGAATGACTAATTGACTAACAAGCATCAGCATTGTCGTTAGGGTTGCCACCTTTTTTTTCTCCAGTTAAAGTACATTGGTTATTATAGGTAAGAAAAAAAAAGTACATAGTATTAAGATAAAGTACAATTTTTTTTTTATGTTTAAAAACATAAACATGTAAAAAGCGTGTAAAAGGCGTGAGAATATGTATGTAAATTTTGTAAAAAATCTAATCATAAAAATAAAGTATTTTCGTGTACTTTATTGTTCTCATAAAGTATAAAGTACAATTACCTGAAATAAAGTACAATACTTTATTATAAAGTACGGGTGGCAACCCTAATTGTCGTCCTCCTCGTCAGCTTCCATCAAGATATCTGCAATGTTTTTGTATTCTAAGTGGTATTGCGTTGGAAATATTATTATCGTCTTCCATACAGCAATAGATGGTGTTTTATGCCTTTGTTTATGTTCGTGTTGGTTTGAGTAGTGTCTTAAAGCGTTTTTGGAGATTTGATGTAGATCGTATTATTCAATTAAGGTACTTATCCTTACCGAAATATTTTATAACATTGGTTGTTAGCTGTTTTGCCAAGTTAAAAAAAAAGATACAATTGCTTAACGTGCAGTTTATTCCGAAACTACGAAAGATTTATAAATATAAAGGTAATCTGTTTATAGATATTAATATTACAATTCAGTCTCCCATAGATCGCTTTTTCATACAATGAATAGAAAACAAGTTATGATTTTTTTTCCTAAAAAATAAACTTTAAACGGCTCTCCTGTAAAGTTTTCAAAATGGCTCGTTAGTCGATTAGCCTTTCCAGCGTCGATATGTAGTTAATAAATAATAAGTACTAAAAGCATTTTTACTTTGAAGCCCTTGTTACTTAAATTACTAAATCACATAATTGCGACCTTTTTTGACATTGGCGAAATGCATTATTATTCTTTTTTTTAAGCATAATTAATCCCCACTTTTATGTAAATTTTCTACAGTGAGCTAATGGAAAACACTTGTTATAATATCACAGTTCCGATATTTACTCTTGAAAAGGTTGCCGAACCGTTCACAGATTCGCGTCTCAAGCGGACGGCATCGGGCTCGGACTGGTCCGGAATTTTTGCGGAATATCGTGTCTGTGAGCCGTGTTTGAGTGCGTTCGAATGCACTTTATTTTATAGTATTTTTTTGTATCCTCGTTTAATGCTTATGTAGAACAAAAAGCGTGCTTCATGCGCTTGTGTCAGTGAGGACCCGGCTATTGGCGTGCGGGATCAAATTAAATGTTTACAAGCTATTCGATGAAATATATTACCATTAGTTAACTTGTAAACGACGAGAATTGTACCTAATTAAATGTTATCTATGAAGTTCGCAGTCCACATTGCGACCGCTTGGGAATTGAAGCCCAAACCCTCTCATACTAACGTATTTAGTCTGGATCTGGACTGTTGTTACAATTATTGAGTTATGCTGGGAAATTTGTTTTTATTTGTAAATAAACAAAGCATTTAATTTAGTGAAGTTACTTTTAATGAAATACGACATAATAGTCCGACAACTTCATACACGTAAAATATTTCAGGCACAATGATACAGACGACTCTATCCAAGATGAATCTAAACTAGATGAATCCTTGTAATTTAGAATTTTTAATAAATATTTAACTTAATAACCATCTAGATTTATTTTAATAACCACAGATTTATATCGAACTAGATGACGCAAGTGTATGTACTTTGCGTGCCAAAATGGAGCTAAAAGGAAGAGCAATGCTCCTCTTTTGACGCGAATTCATTTAGTTTTATAACACTTAGATTAGGTTTAACTGCCTAGAAACAGGATCATTTGAATAAGGCGGCATCATCTTTGAATGGGTTTCACTCGGATTGTCAATTTTCATCACTAAAGCGCTCATGTGACGATACCTACCGTCGAGAAAAAGTGACACGCTTGGTTTTCATATAAATGCAGCAACTCGCGGTATCTAGTTCGATATAAGTCTGTGTTAATACCCAAAATTATTTTATAGCACGTAATAGCTATAATAGAATTTGTTTCATAAAAAATGGGAAGTATATGTATTATTAAAGGTTTGCCAACCCTGTAATAGTGACATAGCATAACATGACACGCAAATCGGTAGGCGCTTACTATTGAAAGGATTCATGATTCATGATAATGATAAGTATACATAGTTCCACGAGAGATGAAGTAAATGGTTACACACGTAACTACACGAAGAATCGATTGTATAAAAGGACAATAAATGAATTGGACGATCGAATGACAAAATCGCATGTTTCTGCAGACTTTGTATACCTGCGGAGTACACCTGACCATGTTCTCGGTGGGGACTGAAATAGCGTTCCCCGCGGCTTTGCTCCCTGCCCTCGCGAAACCCGACAGCGGCATCAAGATAGACCTTCACTTGACTTCATGGATTGGTAACTGTTCTATTTGCATTTCATCGTCAAATTACTGTGGTGACTGATTCTTTGCACAATCTGCTACATAATGGACTAGTAATGGACTATATTTTCGTTTAATATTACGGCAGCTCAACGATTTCCGTCCAAGGCAGAAAAAGAACTAAGAGATAAAGTAATTTGTTGTTGATACAATAGCTAACAGCGCTAATATTATTGACAGGAGATGCAAGAGAAGAGACGTATGCCTTTTTTTGCCGGAATAAAATACTGGACGTAGGACTTCACCGTGCCTCCAAATACAAATTTTAAACCTGTTTTCTCACACAATTTGCAACATTATCAATACTGTAATATGAAGATAACTGGTGATTCTGTTTTTTAATTGTTAATTGTCTGATTTTACAGCAGCCATGCCGGGAGTATCAGGAATTATACCGATCCTGCTGCTGGGTCCTTTGATGCATTACTGTGGAAGAAAGATCGCCAACATGTGCATGGTTATACCAATCTTCATCGGCTGGATCATAACCTACTGGGCTGCTGAGTCCAACTCGATCGCCATGCTGCTAGCTGGGAGATTCCTCCAAGGTCTAGCACTAGGAACGCCGTATTTTATAAGCGTATGTATAGGGGAATTCTCCGATCCCAAAATAAGGTCAGTGCTATTAGGTATCAAGCCTCTAGTCAGTGTACTGGGAATAGCGCTGATGCATCTAATGTCTTACTACCTACATTGGAAACACTTAGCCTTGTTAGGAGCAATAGCGCCCGCGCTAGCATTCTTTGTGACCCTCGTCTGGCCGGACACACCGGAATGGCTGGTGTCTAGGGGCCGGTACGAAGAAGCTGAAGCTAACTTTTATTCGCTCAGAGGTTGCACTCCAGAGGGTAAAAGAGAAATATCGCAGTTAATGGAAACTGAGAAGGCGAGGCGACTTTTCGATGACGAAAACAGAAAGTTTGCATTTTTGCGGAAGATGAGATCGCGAGTCCTGTGGAGGCCAGTAGGAGTTCTGTTTTTTGCTGTGTTGGTGCCGTCAGTCGGTGGGCGTGCGTTTATACCGACTTTTTCCACCCATTTGGCTATTCAGTTAAGCGGTGATAAGACTAAAGGTTATTTTTACACTGTTTTAGGCGATATCATCGCTTTGATAGCCGGTTTCTTGAACGTGTATTTTCTAAAAATGTTCACCCGAAGGCACTTGCTATTTAGTACAGGCTTTTTAGGTTTTGTGCTACTCTCTGCCTCTAGCGCCATGTTGTATATTAGAACCGTGTACCCCAGTCAAATGTTATCGTGGTTAACTTTAGGTGTTTTTGCTTTGTATTATTTTGTAGCAACTGCTGGATTTTTTCCTGTAACTTTCGTTTTAATGGGGGAAATATTTCCATTGGAATACAGGGCCGTGGGTTCAGTTGTTGATGGAATTTTGGGTTCTCTAGGCATGGCTGCTGTAATCGGTGCCTTGCCGTGGTTAGAGAAACGGGCGGGAACTCACGGAATGTTACTTGTTTTTGGGTGCATAATGTTAGTCAATTTGATTTACTTGTATTTCGAATTGCCTGAAACAAAGGATCGTACACTTCACGATGTTGGGGATTATTTTAGGGGCAAAAGTCCGAAAATTAGACGAGCAGGTGATTTGGCCATTGAGTTGGAAGAAGATAAATCTATTTTAGAAACGTAGATTAAATAATAATATGTTGTATTAAAAACGTTTTTGTCAAATTACGGCCGTAATTATAGGAAAATCATAGCCATTGCAAAGGACTGAATGGACTATATCTATGTTATGAGCTAGGCTCAGGCAAATGCACTGGCTCAAATACATAGCGTGAATTGAAATGATTTTATTAGCACAAGTACACATGTCGTAGAAGAGCAAGTTCTATAGCAGGTTGCCAGCAAATTAATCTGAAACTAACTACGTGTTATAAAAAGTAAGTAAATAAACTAGAAAGCATTGCGTTGTGTATTATTTAAAAAAAAAATAGTAATTATCTAAGTAGATTATCTGGTAAATAACTATCCATTACCCGAACAGCTTCCACTAAGAGTTGCGATTACGGTGTGAAAATTATATTTTATCAAACTAATGATTATGATATTACTTATTATGGTGATAATATTTTTAGTCACCTTAAGTTACGCCAAAAATGGAACAACTAGATGAAATATAAGTTGGCAAAGTTAAGAACATAAGCTCAAGACAAGCATAATCCAATAACGAGCTGTCTGTTAAGTAGATTGTTAGCCACAACCAGGAAATACAACCACTTTAAATCCAGACTACGGTTAAATACATTTCGGAATCATCTTCACAATCATTTTTTTTGTTAGTTTTAAAAATGAAACAAATAAATTTGCTACTCCAAAGTCAGGTCCTAAAACCTTGGCACACCACGAAGGACGCACTGCGCCAACTTCCCTTTTAAGTATCAATTACAAACCTTTACTGAGTTTACTACAACATGCAAGTTCATGCACTACTCAGACTGGTACTATAAATATAAAACCCAGTTGTATACGAGCAAGATTGTTCCGAGGTGCATTACACTGCGGATATCATTTCATCATTTACCCTAAAGTGGGGTGATTAGGGACAAAAGTGTAGGTAGTTCTAAAATCGATAAAATGTTTTGACATTCATGGAAACTTTATTTTATTAGTAGTAATTAATTAGTAGTTCCAGACGTTTGTTATACTTTTTTTATGATTTTAGGTTCGCCTCCTTTCTTTTGTACAATAAAGTCTTTACTTGCTTACTACTAGAGCTCTATTTGTTCTAAGAATGCATATTTAAGTAGCAGCAGTAAAAACCACTACACCCCATTGTTATGCCTTCACTCCCCATTCAGAACATTTCCCATTTTCATTTGAACGCGCAATGTGACCAATCTCAAGCACAAGTATCGCAAATTTATGTAGTCCTAAGGAATGTGGCAGGGACCGGTTTCGACGATCACTGACTTGATGATCGTGGTCGATATCCCTTAATCTTGAGTGCGTATGTACAGTCGAGGAAATTGAATGTTTAGCAGGTTGACCGCCTTCATAAGTTGTTCGTATTATAGGACAAACTTCACCATGAAGTTCAATATTGAGTTTTTATGTCATGCAACTGGCTGGAAACAGTAATCAGGCCAATTTTAGAAGTATCTCAACCTGCTAAACATGTAATTTCCCTGACTGTACACAACTATACATACATACATCAGGCACGTATTCCCAATCGTTGTAGGCAGAGCAAGAAAGGGAGAAACGCTACGTTGACAAAACCGTTATTCCCACAGATTTATATCGAACTAGATTACTCAAGTGTATGTACTTTGCGTGCCAAAATAGACCCAAAAGGAAGAGCAATGCTCCTCTTTTGACGCGATTTCATTTAGTTTTATAACACTTAGATTAGGTTTAACTACCTAGAAACAGGATAATTTGATTAAGACGGCATCATCTTTGAATGGGTTTCACTCGGATTGTCAATTTTCATCACTAAAGCGCTCATGTGATGATACCTACCGTCGAGAAAAAGTGACACGCTTGGTTTTCATACAAATGCAGGAACTCGCGGTATCTAGTTCGATATAAATCTGTGGTTATTCCAGTGGCCACTTCTACATAGCATGTTTTTAGGTTTTAAGGTTTGGTCTTATGTTTACCCGTGTGGTGTCGGGTTTAGAATAACACCTCTCCATTTCTTCCGTGGATGTCGTAAGAAGCAACTAAGGAAATAGGATTAGGTATGTTTTAGGCGACAGGCTAGTAACGTGTCACTGTTGTACCTGCTAACTTAAACAATTATATCTACGTCTCTTCATTACAAAGTATAAACATACTTACAAAATATATCACGACTGTATTCTCAAATGGGACACGAAATGTTACATGGTAAAAACATGACAACTTCACGTTTTGCAGTCACTTCTAACCCAATTTATGATGTAAACATAGATTAGATGACAGAACCGTCTCTATTAGGTATACCTAATAGAGACGGTTCTGTCATCTAATCTATGCCTCTAAGGTATACCTCTACCGTCTGTTTTCAAACCAAAAGTTATGTTAATCGGGTGTTTATTTTGCAAAAGAGATGTTTACGTGCTATATGTGGAGTTGGTCCCCTTGCTTCTTGTAGACCACTTTTCAAAAAACTTAGTGTTTAAACTGTGACTGGTATTTATATCTATGAGCAAGCAAAGTTTGTAAAAAGTCATCCTGAAATGTTCATGTTGAAATGAATTTTTTGACATATAATTTGACATTTGATATAATTTTTAATTTATGTAATGTAAAAATTTAACGTAATGCTTTTGTTTTTCTTTTTTCTTTTGTTAATGAAATGACAATTAAATGTGTAAGTAACTAATGTTTGCATACCACTAATATGGTGAACTATGACGATCAATCTAAATGTGTGTACCAGCTGTAAAATACCGTAGTTCTCGCAAATAAATGTTTTGATTTGATTTATGCTAGAAGTGGGTATGAAGCGTAAAATTGTCATTTCCCCCGTTTTAGAACACAGGCGTGATTAAATGTATCTAATTGCCTGTTTATTCAATTGCCTCCTGCGATATACAAAATGTCTCTAGGTAAAGTATACATATTAAAAACGTCTCTGATATTAATATTATGCATACCTACTGTGCATAACCAATTGATTCCTGACGCACCGTGGAACGTTGTCATAATAAACGTAGTAAAGATTTCCTTTGCCGAGCAATGCAATGTCATTACAACGTTTATTGTGAATAGGTTCTATGGAGGGTTGGCAATCAGCTGGTTCCATACTATGTCTAGCCTACGTGAGACGCTACATGTGCCCTAGATGACTAAGAGCGTGTGATGCTGAATGCAGGAATTTTATAATGACCAAATACTGTCAATTATAAATCAATATCATGCTTATGGCGCGTGATATGTTGCTAAGAATTTCATTCATTTATTCTTAGTAATCTTGAGCAGAATGAAAATGGAAAGAAAAGGGATAGAAATGATAGATACTTAAACCATATCAAGGAGAATAATTCGCAAAGAGTATCAGGGCGACTTCTAAATAAAATAGATATCCCGTTTTTTTTGTCATGCAATTTTTATATTTGCTCAAAATAACAAGCACTATCTTCCATTTGTAATTTAACGCTTCGCGGCCGCTTCTAGCATATTTTTTAGGTTTCGAGTTGGCAGGTTAAGTGTGTTATGTCTATGTAGCGTTTCGTGTGCTCTGCCTACCCCATATGACTTATGTTTTGTTACTTGTATACGACTATTAATAATAGGTAATAGGTCTAGAACTCTAAAGTGTGTGAACAAAAGTCGCGTAGAGGAAAAATTACTGCTATACCTATCTACCAATATCTACACAGTCGGTAGAACACTGTCGCCGTTAGCATTTACTACAGTTGGTAAAAAATCTCTATTTATAAGAACATCAATGATTTCCAGCGACAAGGTTTTACTGAATAACAAGCGAACTTATCATGATGCTTAATTTAGATTATGTTTTTTTTTCAGTATTCCTATTCAATAGTTTAATGGTTAAATAACAAATTTTATGCTTAGATTTAATATTTTATTGAACATTTTAACAAATGCTAAAAATCGTAAATCATTATTGTAGCGGCTTGATTTCGCTACAGGAATTTATGAAGTATTTTAGACCTTTTTGATGAAGATAGGATCAGCGGGATAAATTAAACTAATATTCGTTAGATGGCGTTGGAGGCCAAAAGTGCAATGTAATGTTATAAAAATGTTTAACAAAATTCAGGGAAAGGAGGTAAAGGAACAATTAGCCAATCAGCGAACAGTACGTAATTTAAAGTCTAATAACTATTGGACGAACACTACACATTAGTTCACGATCTGGTTGTAAGGGGGCGCTGCCGTCGAAAGCGTCACGATGGACTTTGATCCTCAACAAAAGGATGCTAGCGATGACATGCCAATTAAAGTTATACTAGGCGTTATGTAAATTATAAAAAATAAAGAATATCCTAACATATCGTGTGTCTTTTATAGAAGTTAAATAAAATAACAAATCTATCAAAATAATTTATCAATTATCAAATCATAATAATAAGGTATAGTTTACAAAGTTACTTTTTTTTAATGTTACAAAATCTGAATGGGTTTGACGCCTAGCCGTTTGGCCATAGCCAAGCAGCTTTCGATCTGTTTAGGCGCATAGACAATTGTGCCTCTTTTCTTCGTGTCTTCTGCGTGTTTACGCTCCTTGTCGCCAGGAGCCAGCACTGGTAGCGACGGATCAACCTAAAAAAAGTTTTTTTTTATTTAGCTGTTCATAATCTTTATTAGGTTGGTATTTAAAACTGAAGATCCATTTTCGGGAGCTAGGTCTGTACAACTATCAACTATAAATACGACACTCGAACCTAAAAAATATTCGTGGCTTTTAACTCGCACTCGACTTGCAGCGCAACTTGCAGCTCGACGACTTAAATGCACCTATTTTGCGTAGAGGAGCTGGCTGGCACGCTATTCATGCCACTTCAGCTTCTGGAGCAACGTCTGTAGATCCTTCACGTTACATGCAACCTCTGGGAGCGACCCCGGTCTTCCGAGGTGCTTCTAAATAAGTAACAAAGTTACCGGTGGTAAGTTCCTCCAATGCGTGAGGCAGTCGGCGAGGCGGTCGCCGAAGCCGGGCGCGAAGCACCCGGGGTCAATGGCCACGAACGCCTGGCCCAGGTTCGGGTGGTCTTCGGGCCTGGTGCTCTCCCAGGGTCTCTGGTGGCTTGCCTTTGCACCTTGAAACGACCAGGATTTTTTTTATATTTTTCTTCAACTAGATACTTTAAAAAATCTTTCGAGCGTGTATGACGAGAGTGACGAATGTGAGTGAAGCGAGGGAAGTATGCCAGAATAGAAGCAAATTGAGCTCTGTTGTTTCTGCCTACCCCACAGAGAACGCAGTTTCGCAGAATAGATGTGGGCCTCTTAAACTTAGAATCTGCATCCGTGAAAAAAATACACCCGCAACATCCCTGCGCCTAACACAGGCTTTTCCAAGCTTATTAAGAGGCTCCATCCACATTCTCTTGTTGTTTGTTTGTATTTGATAGACATAAATCTATTTGGGTAAATATTCGGGCGTTTGAACGTTGTCATTATTCTCAACACTTTTTTTATCAGATACTGTTGGAAATGTGTATATAATAGTCTAGTGTGTACCTATTTGCAAGACATAGACACTATATGACTCACTTATTATACCAATTTCTAAATAAATCTAATAAAAAAAGTGTTGAGAACAATGGCAGCGGTTCAAACGCCCAAATATTTACCCATTTTTTATGAGCATTTATAACTTGAACCTTACCAGAGAGTACACTGCAGAAGACCTCGTTCATTGCACTGAGACAGTAGCCCTTGTAACCGCTGGTTTCTTCGACGCCGCCGAGTGGATACAGCCGGCCAGAATCAAAAGCCTGCGTTCAACAGATTATTCCGACCACTGAGGTATTCAAATTTAAGATTACTAAACTAATAATTAATAATTAAACTAATAATTGGTTTAAAAACAAAAAATATAAACAAAACTCTTAGCTAAGTTTTTTAACTTACCACTTGCGGGTCGTGGGTCATCTTACCGTCGGGATCCATGGCCCAGCCAGCAGGGAGTGGCTTTCCCTCATGTATCTTCACCTCTACCTAAAATTATTAGAGAGTTTAATGTGAACATACATATACTCGTACGTACATATACGGACACAACTCCTCTGACTTTGTAAAACTGACCTTAAAAGAGAGAAACAAAAAACTGTTTGTTACTTATACTCTTGTAAAAAAACATACCAAAGATAGTAAAATCAAAATAAAACTAGCCGAAGAGCAAGTTAGATTGTAGCATCTGGTATTCGAACCAGAGATATCTGTTTATTTTACTAGTAGGTACACATTTCATTAAATTCTAGTCCGTACAATTATTTCAGATTTCCCACTATAAGCACATACTTCAGAGATAAAGGGGGAGATCACATTTTCCCACATTTTTCTTTGTAATTCAAACACTAAATATAGGTTGCAACAGATTCCCTCAACGTCTGCCCCCATTTCAGAATTCAAGCGTAATACATACATACATATTCTCACGCCTGTATTCCCAAGAGGGATAGGCAGAGCACATGAATTCAAAAATTCAGTGCCACGCTCAGCAACTTGAGGGTAACCAGATGGTCAAACGTGATATTGTGGTGACAGGTTGCTAGCCCATCGCCCACAATACACCAACCCTTTCCCAGAGTCGACTCTTACGACACCCACGGGAAGAAAGGGGGAGGTGCTATTCTAACCCGGCACCACACGGGAAGCAAGCGTAATGTATGTAAGTATTAAATACCTTGCCCATGGCGACGGCGGTGGATGACATGTCAACCAGGATGGAGTCCCCACCAGCGGCTGGAGCTGCCATCGCTATCGGATTCGTTCCCAGGGCGCCCTGGAAATAAAACATGGCTTTTAATGTTTATTTATAATATTCGCCGTATGGTGTCGTGTTTAGAATAACATCTCTCCATTTCTTCCATGGATGTCGTAAGAGGCGACTGGAAATAGGTTAAGGCATATTTTAGGCGACAGGCTCGCAACCTGTCACTATTACGAGTGTACGGACAGCTGCAGAGAAAAGTAACCCCCTAGTAATGAAACATTGTATGGGCGGGGGGTTACCTTTCTCTGCAGCTGACTGTACCTCTGCCAACTCAAAACCTAAAAAATTGCGAGAAGGGGCCACGAAACGTGAAATAGTCATGGTTTTATCTATGTAGTGTTTCGTGTCCTCTGCCTACCCGATTTGGGAATACTGACGTGATGTACGTAGATGTATTATTTATAATAATCAGTTCCTAAATATGGCTACAGCCTTTACGAAGCGCATAGATTTACAAACTTCTTTGGGCCAGAGCCTTCTTATCAATAAAAACTTTTACATTTTGTATTTATTTATAAAGATGTTGGTAGTGAAGTGAACATGCGGTAAGGTCAGAATAAAGCAGCCAAAACCGCAAGATACATCTAAACTACAAACAAAACTTACATCTTTGGCCCTTGTTGGAACTAGCGTATTGTGAGTGTTAGTGAAAGACAATCCAATAAGTCCAGCTCTCTCTGCGCGCTGCGCCCACCATCCCGCCATCCCGAAATGACAGGACCCTGAGGAACACCAGACAAGGAACTTACATTTTTGGACCGGGTGGGCACCAGGAGCGGTGAGGTGTTGGTGAAGGCCATGCCAATTAAGCCAGCTTTTTCAGCCCTCTGGGCCCACCAGCCGGCCATTCCGAAATGGTTGGAACCTGGCGAAGGATAAAATATTGATTGCGAGCGCTAACCACTCAATACTCACTTGCGTTCCACTAAAAATATGCTTTTTGCTAGATCTCATTTCTGAATGGGCATAGAGAGCAAGCGGCTTTGTGATGATGCGTTATTCTTTTATTTATTTAAGAAGTCTCTGTGGTGTCGGGTTTATAATAGTGATGCAACGGAACTCGCATAACGGCATCAGAAACGGAAACAGATGACAAAAGTAAATCTTAACGGAAGCGGAAGCGGAAACAGAAGCGGAAACGGAACAAAATTAAATAGTGGCAAGTCGCATCGGCTGCTTCGCACCTCACAGCTCTCTCCCCGCTTCCGTTTAGAGTTCTGTTATACATTTTGCGGAACCAGAAACAGAAGCGGAAGTGAAAAAACATGCGGAACTTCTGAAGAAGCGGAAGCGGAAGCAGAGTTCCGTTGCAACACTAGTTTATAACAACACCTCCCCATTTCTTCCGAAGTTAAGGTGTATTTTAGGTGACAGGCTAGCTACCTGTCACTATTATACCTGCTAACTTAAAACTATAAAAATACGCGAGAAGTGGCCACAGAACGTGACATATGAAAGTCATGATTATTTCTAAGTAACGTTCGTAGGTACTCAGCTTAAAAGTCAGCAGCATTGCCCAACTGATTGGAGCCAAGGCAATGTGCTACATCAAGTACGTCCAGGAGTCCCTCTTTGCGATGGCCGCGGAGGGATCCGAACCCACGTCCTAAGATACCCTAAGAGACCTAAGAGACGCCCTGAGACTGGTGATTTGCTATTGGTAATTAAAATTGTTTTGCTGTCTAAAAGCCGCAGGCGCTTACCTTTAGCAGCCACCCATCCGATCCCCGTTTCCTTTGCCTTCTTGATGGCTAGGTCCATGCAGAAGTTGCCAACGGTGGCCCCGAGACCATCACCTCCGTCTACCCATGCTGTTGCTGCCGTCTCTTTGAGGACCCTCGGCTGTCCTTTTGGGTTAGTTGCTCCTGTCTCCAGGTCTTTGACGTAGAATTCTGCAAAAATATTAGTAGTTAAAAGTGTCCCAATCACTAGAATCATGGAAGACATGGGTCTTTCGTAACGTAATGAACACGACATTACAGATTTGAGTTACCATACAGGAGTTCTTGATTTCAGTACAGATTTAGTTACCACTTGGAAGAATTCTCCAACGTGGAAACACATCGTATATGTGGAAATACATGAACAACCTGTATTGGAACACGATTGTTTTCATCTAAAGAACTGCATAAGAGCGTACAGTTACCGTTCGACCATATCGCTTATGAAGAATAGAGCTTTGAGTCAAAATCCTTTCTTGTGTCGGAATACTGAGATTCCTTATTAACGTCATACTTGAGGTCAAGCCAGCAAAGAATCCCTACTAGCCTAATGTAAAAAAAAACGAATGCTAGGGTCTATTTCTTTACCGAGTCTATTAAGTCCATGGCTGTAATGTCCAGTGCAGTCAGCCTGCAGCAGCAGAGCCGCATGCTCGCCGGCCTCTGCTCCCGGCACGCCCGTGGCTTCCAGGCACTCCTTCATGAACCTCCTCACCTCTTCAACTTGGACTTCAGGCATGGTGGAACTGATGAAGAGAGTGGTATTTTTGTTGATGGTGAGTTACGGATCGTCCCTACCTATCGACGGATTATCTCACGAAAGATTATTCCTGAATTACTTTGGGTTACAATATCACCTATCCATTTCTTACGTGGATGTCGTGAGGCGCGACTGGAGGTTATAAACCTATTGGTTTTGGTTAGCTTTCGGCGATAGGCTAGGAAACCTGTCGTTATTATATTCAGCATCCATCTGTTTTTAAAACTAAAATCATACTGGAAGTTGCTGCGAAGCGTGTAACAGTCATGGATTTGTCTATATCACGTTTCGTGTTCTCTGCCTACCTCATTTGGGAACACAGGCGTGATTATGTGTGGTAAAATGACATAACGCCCAAACGTAATCTGTAATTTTTCGATTTCTAGTAAGCCAAGCTGTCAATAGATTGAATATGGGATCAGCCGTCAATCTTAACTGAACTCAAATTCTAATTAGTATGCCAATTTCCAGTTGTTTATAAATTTAAAGTGACTAGACGTTGTATCTATAATTGTTGTAAATCCGTATTCAAGTGCGGGAAATCGAGATGTGTTAAAACAACGTAGGTACGTTATTGGATTATTATGTTTTTATTAACAAACTAATATGAAATTTGGTAAAATCTATGAAAAATCGTTCTTTATTACATGTTCATCTTAATAAACGTATATTAAGTTAAATCAAATATCGAGCGAGAAGCCACATATTGGCCTTGTCACTATTTGTATGTCATTCCAGTTCAAGAAACAAATGGATTTAAAATGGCAATAATTTTCCCTGTAATGGAATTTAATACTAGGAAAACGAAAGTCTGCAGAACTAAATCGAGTGTTTATTTATGTAAATTTAACACGTAAGTACATTCAAGAGCACTTTAAGGATAAACACTCATTAAAATAAAATAAAGTAAACTCACGTGAAAAGTGATGATTTTCAAAGTTCACCCAACACCAATCGAGATAGTTCTCCAGAATACGGAGATATACTTAATATTTATAGTTATCACTATCTTAATGGCAATAACAACTTTATACAGTCGCGGACAAAGTTACTTAGTTACCGGTAACCAATTATTAGATAATAGTGCCGGGTTAGAATAGCACCTCCCCCTTTCTTCCCGTGGGTGTCGTAGGAGTCGACTCTGGGAAAGGGTTGGTGTATTGTGGGCGATGGGCTAGCAACCTGTCACTGCGATATAACGTTTAACCATCTGGTTGCCCTGAAGTTGCAAAACGTGGCACTGGATTTTGAATTCATGTGCTCTGCCTACCCCTCTTGGGAATACAGGCGTGAGAGTATGTATGTATGTATGTGTAAGTATTACAAAAGTCCAAAATAAATCGACCTGTAGGCTTAGTCGACACGGTTTAGTCGCGTCGCGCGCGAGATAGTCTACCTGTCACTTTCTGACGTCTCTAGTTAAACAGTGAAAGGTATAGTCTATGTCGCGCGTATCTCTACTCGCGCCCTGTCGCGCTAAGGGGAGTGGCAGGTTTGTCAATTTCATCAACTATGTGCTTTATAAGGAGTAGATGGCACCATTGGCATCTCCTCATTTGATTTGTGAGGGTTAAAATGATAAAGACTAAAAACCTATAAACAACATCTTCAAATTAGTTACTATATTTACAGTTCGCTATCGGTCGTTTATTCTGCTTTATCTGTTCTTATACGTAGATTAGATAATTTCAGCGACACAGCTGACAGCTCTTTCAATATTTGTAAATACAAAACATAATCCTCAAATCAAAAGTGAGAGATTTAGCTAATAGCCTGTTCAATGGGTAGTTTTGCCTGGAATGATTTCCGGGAGTTTTGAAAATTGGTAATATTATAGATTTTGAGGTGCTCTATCTGAATTTCTACTTTGCCACCTCGTAGCTATGCCGCTAACGCCGCCATATTGGAAAAATGGCGCGTAAAATCAGTTTTTTGACAATATCTCCTGTCTGACTCAATTTACAATAAAACTGTATAGTACAAAATAAAACTAGAGACAATTTCCTACAATTTATGTCTCAGTGTTTATTTCATAAAGTCAATAGTTTTGGTGTACGAACGCCACAAAGTGTACTCCAACACTACTCAACGAAAAACTTAGCTTGTCTTTTGTCATTCAATAGAGGTTTCGCCAGCCGTATCTTATGGAGTTATAAATATCTAAGGGCTAATTCCTTAACTATATGTAAGAAACTATCGCTTTACCAACTTCAGTGCTCGTATAATGAACGAAATAGGTACTTCTATTTTGCTCGCAAATAAGCGTGAGACGTATGAAATTTTGCGGCGCTTGCGTCTTTTTTGAGCTAAAGTAGAGTCCATTTTACCAAAAACGCGTAAGATGTCTGAAATCCTACGGTGCTTGCTGTTTTTTCGAGTCGATAAAGTTTGTATAGGATAACAATATTTTCGATATTTTTAATACTTTATCACCGTATAAAAATTCCCTGAACTTCAACAAACATTTAAAAAAAAGAATTGGCCAAATTGGTCCAGGCGTTGTTGAGTTATGCGCTTACCAACACAATTTGCGAAGTGTACTTTGTGGCGCTCGTACGCCAAAACTATGGACTTTATTGAATAAACACTAAGACATAAATTGTAGACAATTGCCTCTTGGTTTATTTTGTAATACACTGTTTTATCGTAAAATTAGTCAGACAGGAGATATTGTCAAAAAACTGCTTTTATGCGCCATTTTTCCAATATGGCGGCGTTAGCGGCAAAGATACGAGGTGGCAAAGTTGAAATTCGGAAAGAGCACATCAAAATCTATAAATTCACCAATTTTCAAAACTCCCGGAAATCTTTCCAGGTAACCCCTTTAATTCGTTTCTATTGACTGGATCATAAAGTGTTTATGATTGAATTGAGTAGGCTCTTTCTTTTGTAACATAAACAAGGCATTTTTTTCTTTCGCGCTTTTTAAATTGTGTCATTTGCTCGGAAGTGTACCAGTAAGTATTATTTACATACATAACATTACGTAATTTAATGCTAACAAGATTGCTTTGATAATATGAATGACAATGAGTTTTAAAAACTTTATAATATACCTAATTCTTCAAACTGAGCAATCTCTTCATGCGTGCATAAAGTCTTTACATTAAAATTTTGCATAAAACAGGAAGGGTCAACGCATTATAAGGAAACTCACCATAACAAATGCAGATTATGTAGAATGTTCTATAAAGTTTAGTTTTCTGTCGCGTCTTCGCTTGAAAATTAAAAAGGAATGGTAAAGTTTTACGATGAATCAATTTGGTGAATAATAAACGAAGAGCCAGATTTAAAATTATTCCGTTTGATTACTTTTTCTATTAATATATTTTGTTTAATAGTGTGTAGCGACCACCCTAACGCCACCTAACGTCGAGTAACACAACTATTCCGACAAACGTCATCTACGCCATTAGCTGTCAAAACTTTTTGATGTGCTAACGAAGTTCCGAAAATCGGTTGCATAAATACAACTTCCTACTTCCTCTCTGTGGACTTCGGTCCTCAGGGATAACATCTACCTGGAGAGAGATCTCTCTATCAGAACCTTCCCCACAAGTGTACAAATAAATATTTTGCTTGGACCTCTGTTTGTAAAATAGAGTTTACAAAGGATTGTGCAACAATTAAGTAGGTTTAAGAGATGTAAAAGGCCAACTTGTTATCAGACAATTACATAGTAATTCACGTTATATAACGCCAGTAAATAACAAACTAGATACATCTTTGTTGATATTAATAAAAAGGAACTGCAATTGAGATAGATAAGTGCAGTAGAGCACTAGGCCAAGGACGGACGTTATAATAATCTAAGATGGCAGAATTTCGCTCATTGATGCTGCTATGTACAGTCCCTGGCATTTAACTTAAGATTTAAGAGGAAATATGCCGGTCGAGGGAATTGAAAAATAGGTATTTGCTAAATCTATTGCTGTCGCGCCGTAACCTGCCCAGACGACGTCGAGTGCGATAAGAACAACTACAGCTCGGACCGAAAATACCTATGAAAATTATTCAAAAACAACGTTTCGTAGTCCCCTGATTTCTTCTCCAAAACTTAACCGATTAAATATATTTTTTCATTAAATGTTAAAAAAATGTCATAACTGTGTTTCTATGTTCTTATATTTTGATATAATTGTGGCAAAATTGGTTTCTAGAGGTTTGTACACAACGGAAAAAACTTACCAATTTTTCATGTTTTTGAAGGTTAATATCTCCTTTAATAATTCAATTAAGAAAAAAAGGAAAACATAGGAATATGCTAATATATCATTAGATTGTTGATGTAAAAAATCATTGTTCTACGGGTAATATCCAGCGAGGAATCAGGGGACTACGTTTCCATACAAAATATGACCGCTCCATTTCCTCTTAAGTAGTGCGGGTAGTTTGAGCACCGCTTTATTCATGGAGAATCGATGCGCAAACTGAACCCCACTACTTGAAATCTTGCCAAGTAAGATTCCGAGGAATCTTGCTGTGAAGAGTGAATGCGCGGTTATATTGCGTTCGTTGCTTGCATCATTAATTGTTATTTGAGCCAATTAAGAGGATAGGAGTCGCACCACTTCTCCATACAAACGTAGTCCCCTGTTTTCTCAATGAATAATGACATTAGAGCAAAATTTTTTTTTTCATTAAATTTGTATCTTTTGTTTGTGCGTTGGCTATGCCCCTACGATTTGCTTTTATCGATTTTCTATTTTTTTTTTT
>BHDV01003379.1:51001-69966 GCA_005406045.1 Adoxophyes honmai | reverse complement strand
GAAAATTTCACGCGAGAGCGCCATTTCGTTTACCGAATTGTCAACTTTAAATAGCATTTAAAAAAAAACCGTTAACTTTTTTTTATTGTGTAAACGCAGTTATGATTGTAAATGACCTGTACACACGCAATTAAATATGTTTTATTGTAACTTATTAGGAAGTACTCGATTCCCGATCATTTCGGTGTGCCCCTCGTATTGCCATCGGAATGGTCTATTACTAAAGGCAAAGCTGGTTAGCTTATATCACAAGGAATAGGATTAGGATATCACAAGGAAATTGCATTACTTAGGTACACCTACAGCGATTAGCTCTTGTCTTTCTCATTTTGGTTTTTATGCAACCTCCTCAGAATACTACGTTAACGACATCATGAAAGGCAATTGTAAGCCCAACAACCAGCCGAAGGTCCTCAAAGAGAGCGCGTCCACCGCGTGGGTGGACGCCGACAACGTGCTCGGAGCGACGGCCAGCCACTTCGCTATGGACATCGCCATCAAGAAGGCCAAGGAAACCGGGATCGGATGGGTCACTGTGAAAGGTGAGATTTGGATGAAACTCTGCATTGAGGAGAAGATTTAATAATAGAACCTACACTCAAACCACATGAATACTAGAAGTAAATCGAACATATCGTTATGTAAGAGTACAAGTATCTAAGTATGTTACATAGTTTAGTATTACTTACTTTGTCAGACTTGTAATTTGTACCGATTTGCTTGACCTCAGTCAGTTAATAATTATTATGATAAGGATTTATAATTAGCAATTACGTAACTCGAAATGCATGTACAGTCAACAGCACCAATTTCTGATACAATAAGGCTGCAAAAACATCTGATACGACTCTATTAGGGGCAGTATGACGTGTCGAATATTTTTGCACGCTCCGTCGTGGCAGGTATTAATGCTGGTGACTGTACTTACCCGTATTACTTCCAGGGTCAAACCACAATGGAATGGCAGGATTTTGGGCGAAGAAAGCAGCAGACAAAGGGCTCATCGGTATGGCGTTCACCAACACGTCGCCGCTACTGGCACCGACGAGGAGTAAAAAGGTAAAATCATCAGGAAGATTCCTAACAACCTGGAACACTCTTAATATTTGGTCAGGTAATAAAGTGTACTCGTTTGTAGAATAGGAGGTCACAACTCTCTAGAATCCCATTCAAATGATCAGTTAACTTGACCATGAACACATGGCAAATGGCAATGAGTGCTGTCACTAAGATGTGTATAGCAAGCCACATTACCTATAAATGGGATGATTTTTAGTATTATTTTAGAAATTCCACCTTGAAAGTTGTTTGATAGTGTAATACTGACATTTTGGTTTCCAGGCCGCCCTCGGCACCAACCCCATTTCCGTAGTGGCACCAGGATCCAACGGCGAGACTCTGTACGTTGACATGGCGACTACTGCCGTGTCTGTCGGGAAGGTGAACTATTTTCCTATTCATTTGGATTACTTCTTTTTTATTTGACCCGTGTGGTGTCGTGTAGAATAAGAAAGAAAGAAAGAAAGACATTTATTGATAACAATTTGACACAGACATAATAATGAACTTATCTAAAATACATAAATTATCCTAAATAAATAAATAATAATAATTTAAAAATGTGCACGCCACTTCCGTGCCAAATAGCGCCAAAAGGGCCTCCATTGCTTCTGTAGATGTCATAATAAGCGATGAAAGAAGAAGGTTTAAGTGTGTTCTAGACGACAGGCTAGCAACCAGTCACTATTATACTTTTGTCATCTTGAACAGTTTGAACCTAAAATTATACTGGCTAAAACTGGCTACGTTACGTGAGATAGTCACTTCATGGTTTAGTGTGCCCTGCCCACCCCGGGAATACAGCCATGATGTATATACGTTTTTTTCTTCTATAATTCTTATAATTATTCCCCGTGTGGTGCCGGGTTAAAATAGCACCTCCCCCTTTCTTCCCGTGGGTGTCGTAAGAGGCGACTCAGGGAAAGGGTTAGTGTATTGTGGGCGATGGGCTAGCAACCTGTCACTACAATCTCACGTTTGATCATCTGGTTGCCCTGAAATTGCTAAACGTGGCACTGGATTTTTGAATTCATGTGCTCTGCCTACCCCTTTTGGGAATACAGGCGTGAGAATATGCAATTCTTATGAGGGCGTTTCTATTGTAGTTAAAGCGCCATCAGTCATACTTAAAAAGTAGACTCCTATAGTCCTATGCCTATTTGTTTGCAAAACTTAACTGGACATAACATACTTAACATTTATTTATAATGTTTGGACTTTAGCTCATACCTACGTCTAAAAGTTCAGTAACACAACGATGTGTTGAAAAATAACAAACCTATTAATTACAGTGACCCAAACATGTCCATCAGGTACAGTAATAACGATTAAAACGACCTTGCTAATTACTAGCAAGTTAGTAGCAATTGTTGAGAAAGTGTACATTGATAAGAATTTAACGTTTAAAAGTTATTGCTAAGTGCTACTGATATGGCTAACTCGTGATACTGAGACGAAAACAATTAGCTAAATAAGGACTGCAGCTCTTTTTTTTATTTTCCGTTTTTAGTTAAAAATAAAAATAAAAGAGCTTCAGTTCCTTGATTATGGAGGTGTCGACTATCGAGAAAAATATAGTTAGCGCCTCTTCAAAAAAAAATATTTAGCCAATTGCTTTATTGAAGTCAAACCGTGTAAAGTAGATTGCATATTAATCAATTACTTTATTAGACTTCTAGGCGTTGGATTATGCTTATCGCTCTTTGGAAAATCTTTTAAAAGGTGTAAAACGATCACTCTTTTTATTTAACGCATAAACTACCATTCTTTCGGTGTCGAATATTGTAAGGGGTCATGAACGCAAATGTCCGTTCGAATATCTGTGAATCTTTGACACTGGCAGTGGATGAATATAAGAAAACGCATATATTATGCGTCAGTGGCAATGATTTCGTTAAACAGTGAGACAAACTCGAAGACAGGTCACTTGTTGTTGCTTTTTTAGGTGTCTTTTACGAAACCCTCAAAAACATTTACTTATAACTAATCAACATCCCATTATTTGACAGGCTAGCGGTAGCAGATGCCAAGTTTTAGTGCTGAAGTTTTAGTGAGATAAAAAAATTGTACTTAGAGGTAATGAAACTTGTTTGCAGATAGAAATACAACGTCGCAAAGGCGAGTCTCTCCCCGAAGGATGGGCCCAGGATCCAGACGGCAAAGTGACCACGGATGCAGAACTGGTTAGTCCAAAGTAACAAATGAAGTTTTTACTTTGTTCATGCTACGTGTGTATTCTCCTGAGGCTTTTGCATACTAGCGTTTAAACGTACAACACATCCGTCGTCTCTTTCTTCACGCTTGGTTAGAGCGGATCATTTTTTTTTGTGTGCAAATGTACAGATGACATGTGATCCCACGTCTTGACTAATTTTTTTATGCGTTGTCAACTTACGTTGATTCACATACCTACTCCGAAGTAGTAATTAATGAAAGTAATAAAAATAAACATCGATGCATCGTAGATTATGTTCATAATTGTTTTTGTATCCTTTTAGGGTTTTCACACTGGCTGCCTGATGCCTCTCGGAGGCGCAGAGCACACCTCGGGGTACAAAGGATACGGCCTGGCAGCTATGGTCGAGTTGTTTTGCGGAATAAGCTCAGGTATGTGATCTCTCCCTCCAAAGGACTACAGATCATGATGTTACTATAGCAAATTTGTAAAATTCGAGGCTTCCAGCCTTGTGCAACTACAGGCAAACTCCGGGCAGTAATTAGTCTTCGTTCTCAGGTTCCAAATACGGGCACCACGTCCGCTCCTGGTCTCATGCCGGAGACGGTGGACCGGCAGACCTGGGCCACTGCTTCATGGCGCTGGACCCTGGGTGCTTCGCGCCGGGCTTCGGGGACCGCCTCGCTGACAGCATGCAGCACTGGAGACAGCTGGAACCGGTGAGGATTAGGGCATGCAGGCACGCATCTTCGGTGCTTTAGCTTTGGTGTGGCTGCGTACCTATGTAACAAAGTTTGTGTGTCTTTGCGAGGCGCTGGTAGACATAAATAAAAGAGAAAGTCATGCAAAAGAGCCCCTAGCCGCCTATTTGAATAAATACATTTTTGGCTATAGGCTTTTTAACACGAATGAAAGTATATAGGGTAAACGTACCAGTGGCCAGCCAGGGCCCAGTGGTCAGCCGTTTCTGTAGTTTATTAGTCATAAATATCGCTAAAATTCGAATAAACGAATCAAGCGCACTTAAATAGAAACTTTGGTTCCTAATTGGTTAATTCGTCACACGACAGGTGAGGTGGGGGGTCAGACAGGAGAAATAAACTCGTTTATTCAGGTGGCGGCAACCGACAAGAGCAGTAGTCTCATGTCCGCCATTATTTTAACTTCGCGTGGTGTTCTCTTTAAAGGTAAGAAAAACACATTTTATTATCAAATTCTGTCATTTGTTATGCAACTAAGCTTTATGTTTAACTTAATGTATTTAATTATATTAAATTTGAACGAATATATTGCTGTTTTACGTAAATATTGTGGGGGCTGGGCACTGGGTACGACTTTTTCATAAAAGTTCCAGAGGTCAGCCCCCCCGTCAGGATACTGGGTTTATGAATTATTTTTAAAAGTGTGAGAAAAGGCGGCCGTTAAAACCGATAAATTTAAGGTCAGGTGGGGGAAGAGACATTCAGGGGCAGGGCAGGGGTAAGAGGCGCCACAGACCATAACTCGTACGAGTTATGAGTGAGTATGGTCTGTAGTGCCCTCTTACCCCTGCGTTTCTCTTCCCCCACCTAACTTAACTTTTTAAATTTAGTAAGGCATGTCCTTTCATATTCCTCAAAAAACCCAGTGGTCAGCCGCCTTAAACATTTTATTTTTACGTGGCTGAGCACTGGATGTTGCTGTTCCATTAAGCAGCCCCTGTATTTTTGTTGCCGCTATAACAATAAATACTAAAATCAAAATAATAATAGTAATTAAGGGCGGCTCCCATAGAAAAAACGTGTTTTTTTTTTTGCTGTTTTGGGTCTATTTAAATAACTGTAACAGGTAAATACTTGAAATGCTCACAGAATATTTAATTAAATATCTACTTTAAACAAAAATAAAATAAAATTAGTATTTAAGGGAGGCTCCCACACAAAAAACCTGATTTTTTGCAGTTATTGGTACGGAACCCTCCATGCGCGAGTTCGACTCGCACTTGGCCGGTTTTTATACAAATTAAGCTCATTTTGATCTCATGTTAATTCATAGTTATGAGGGCTGAATACTGGGTCCATCGTGGCTGCTGATCACTGGAATTTAGAGGCTGACCACTGGCAAAATGGGTCATTTTTTATTTAAAGTTAAGTATATGTTATATAAAGAGAAATATTGATTTCGCCTAAGGTTGTTAAGAAACTATAATAAATAATTAATACAATCATGTACTTTGTTTCATTATCCGACGAAACCTGTAAAAATGCCAGCTATTCAAACTTCAAAAACTCGATTTGGGGCTGACCACTGGTACGCTTACCCTACACGTATATGGCTTTAGGATTAAATATAGAACTTAGGAAGTACGAAACTTTAGTTACGAGTAATGTATGCTCTGCAGCTCAACCAAGGATCTTACAGCCACCACAAGATCTGATCGGTGTATTCTGTCTTTGTAATTACTGACAGCATTCGGGGGCATTCAAATTTCAAACAGCTTGCGCATTCCTTTCGGCAGCCAGCCAGTGCTAATACGAGAATATAGACACTCCTGCCGATGGCGATTCCTGACGCCACACCCTCACGGTACACTTTTTTTAAGCCAGGGTTGGTTTCAGGCGGATCCCTGCCTGCCGGTGCTGGCTCCGGGGGACAAGGAGAAGGAGGCGGCGCGGCGGACCGACGAGAGCGGAACCGTGAGCTATGTGGCGCAGCAGCTGCAGGCCAGCGCGGCGCTCGCGCAGAAGCTGAAAGTCAAGCCCATGACTGTACTGTAGACTGAAGTAAACATGAAGAGAGATTCGACATGTTACACAAATTAGTTTAGAAATTAAATGTGACACATATAAGTAACTAACCAAAAATATAGTCGGTACTGACCAGTAGATATTTGCTCGATAATTATTGTCGTTTCATCATCATCAATACTTAGCTCGTTAATAGCAGAATCCTAAAAAAATCTTAGATATTTTGCAAGACATGTTTGATAATTTTATGATCAATGGATTACAACTCTTTTTATACACCTTTGTACGGTCGACCAAGAAAGTGGTCTACCACTTTTGACAAAAGTTTCTGCGAGATCAAAATTGTCATAAGGTTGACATTGTCACTGTCATAATATTATGGCGAGGGGAAATCGACATTGTTGTTTCATGAAGTTCAAGTGAATATCGATCTTGAGGGGGTAGACCAATTTCTTGGTCGACTGTACGTATGATTATAATGAAATTAAGGAATTAAAAGGTTTTGTTTATATAAAATTCTGCAATTTAATTGTATGTTGTGTATTGTGTATTTTTTTTATACTTCATTAATTGCAAATATTACTCCTGTTAACACATACATACAGACGCCAGTGTTCCCAAATAGGGTAGGCAGGTAGAGCATACGAAACGTGACGTAGACAAAACCATGATTATGACTATTTCACGCTTCACAGCAACTTCCAGAATAATATTAAATTTGAAAACAGATGTGATACTGATAATAGTGACAGGTTCCCAACCTGTACCAAAACGAATTTCCTTAGTCGCCTCTTTACGACATTTACGTAAAAAACCCAATCAGAACTAGGGTTTAGGCAAACAGATGCTTTTAACGCAACAATGCTGCCCAGAAATTAGTGGACATTTTGTGATCACATCATAAAACTTGGAAATAATTAGAGAACACGACAACACGAGATGGCCGAGAAGGTAAACAACAGAAGTTATAAATTCATCATTGGCTGTTACTCGCGATCACTTCTCATACGACCGACTCGTCAGTAACTGTCTGTAATATTAGCATTGTCACAGCTGTGGAGACCGGTAAGTTAAAAGATTTTCATAAAACAACACATTTACTGTGTAGAAGTATTAACATGTGTATGTGGTACGTAGTAGAGCTAATTGAAATGAAATCTGCTAAAATTTGACTCAAAAGAAAACCTACTTAATCAAAGATTCTTGTGCTCTGTCTACCCATTTTGGGTAGGTAGGTATACAGTCACAGAATAAGTAGTATTTAGGATATGTTTAGCTCTAAAAATATTGTCTTTTTTTACCTTTACCTGCTTCCTGTGACGAGGTGTCCCCGGTGGACTATAGCTGAGTGAAACTTCCCTGATACAGGCGTGGTATTTAAATGTATTTAAGTACTACTCTGTTGAAGTACATTAATAAAACCTGAAATAAAATTGAAAGTTTTCAGGACTGTAAATAATGTGATAATTAAATTCATTTATTCATGTAAGACACCTAGGTAAATCGTAATGTAAAAAGGCCTTAATTAAAATGGAGCACCATGGAAACAGTTGTAGCAATCTTGATACAGCGTGGTAGATACATATTTTGTTCTAATATTTTAAAGATAATAATCCATCAAGGTTAATACACGATTCAAAGATGTAATCCGCGCAAACGGACACCGCCATATTCTTAAGTAACAATGTTATTTTTGATATATATTTTCAAAGATATAGCTAACTGTTTTATGTGAGATAAAGAGTCAATTTTGAAAGCAATTATTAAGGCTAGTCTGTAGCCCTTCTAGGAGTCGCGGTGGCTACTGCCATGACACGATGAAGGCCATTACGGAATGGCCCGTAAACATGTCAAGTTACACCCGATTTAAGCACGTGAGTCAGCACTGGGTAAGAAAATAAAGATGAACGAGACAAGGTATAAGAATTAGTGTGATAAGATGATTACGGTGCTTATTTTTGTAAGATGTCAAAACATGTAAAAACCTTGTTTGGGAAAGACTCCAAATAAAGAAATCACTCTCCAGGCAGATGTAATGCATGGGGACGCAAAATCGCAGAGAGAATGTTAGAAGTTGTATTTATGCAACCGATAATCGAAACTTCGTTGGCGCGATGTGAGGTTTGTTTAGTTCGGATATCCGAATTATCCGACGATAGCTGGCGTTACACTTCCACTCGTCTTTTCAGGATCTAATTCATTATAATGGGTAAAGTGGCAACAGCAGACGCTCTCCGGTTTGTAACGGAATGCCTGAAGGCGGTTGGCACAGCAGAGGAGGCAGCGGAGCAACAGGCTGAGTTGCTGCTGCAGGCTGACAGGCTGGGCCATCCCAGCCACGGCATGAACAGGCTTGGTTAGAAAACATATAATATACACACCACATACATTACGCCTGTATTCCCAAATGGGGGAAAGCAGAGCATACAGAAAGGAGTGCACATCAATCCTAAAGTGTTAGCCACTTTCACCTGTATTAGCCACTTTCACCTGTAAGTGTTCAAATAAGTTTCTAAGCAACTTAAACAGCATTTTAAGTTTTAAGTGTAAAGATTTGGAGGTGTTTAAGGCGTAAGTATGTATATTTCTTAATATTGAATTTGGCTATCGTTTGATCTATGTTGTTGAAGGGATATATCTTCCTCAGAGTACTACGTCAACGACATCATGAATGGCACTTGTAAGCCCAACAACCAGCCGAAGATCCTCAAAGAGAGCGCGTCCACCGCGTGGGTGGACGCCGACAACGTGCTCGGGGCGACGGCCAGCCACTTCGCTATGGACATCGCCATCAAGAAGGCCAAGGAAACCGGGATCGGATGGGTCACTGTGAAAGGTGAGATTTGGATGAATCAGATTCTGTAAAATACACGTGACCCTCTAGACTGAAATACATGTATGCTGAAGTCCACAGAGAGAAAGTTGGAAGTCGTATTTATGCAACCGATCATCGAATCTTTCTTAGCGTGACGCGACTTAGGATCGTTTAGTTCGGCTGTTCGACGCATGTGGCGCTGGGGCGCTACAAAATGCATTACTATTTTCATCTATATTTTAAGTACGTAGTCGTATTACTTCCAGGGTCAAACCACAATGGGATGGCAGGATTTTGGGCGAAGAAAGCAGCAGACAAAGGCTTCATCGGTATGGCGTTCACCAACACATCGCCGCTACTAGCACCGACGAGGAGTAAAAAGGTAAAACAAAGTGTAAAGAGCTTAGGGTTAACTTTACCAGGAACATTCTCAAATTTGGTGAGTTAATTAAATGCATTACTCGTTATTGGGATAGGTATGAGGTCTAAACTCGCTACAACCCCAACCAAATGATGAGAGTTAATCTAATCATGAAGACGCACGCATAATGGTGTTTCTCTAATAGGGTCTTTGACAACAGTAAAAATAAACTATAATTTGTGGCCATCCTAACAGATTATAGGAAAATTAAACATATTTCACTTTCTTTTGGTCAAAATATTATGCATTTTTAGAGTATTTTGTTCTATTAATTTCTAATATTCGTTAATAATGTATCTGTGACTGAAACGCTTGCGATTGATTGATGACGTCACATACCATGAAAGGTATCTGTGGTCAAAGTGGATTTTGATAATTTGACATGACAATTTTGACAGCTTCTTTGTGTGGTGCCTTTGTTTACTTGCATTTGACGTCAAACACCGTTTTTGGCGTGAGTTTGAGAATTTGAACTTTAATATTTAGTTTCTTTGTTAATACAGACAAGAATCCGGAAATACTAATAAATCGTGTTTATTACATAATGAAGAATTTATTAAAAATATATTTCAAAAATGTTCAAAAACCCTATTACAAAAATAAAGATTACACTTCATTATTTAGGTGCGGTTTCGGGATAGAATAACACCTCTCCATTTCTTCCATGGATGTCGTAAGAGGCGACTAAGGAAATAGGTTTTGGTATGCTTTAGGCGACAGGCTAGCAACCTGTCACTATTCTACCTCTTCCATCTTTGCAAACCTAAAACTTTGCTAGAAGTGGCTGCAAACCGTGATAAATAGTCATAATCATGGTTTTGTCTATGTCACGTTTCGTGTGCTCTGTCTACCCCATTTGGGAACACAGGCGCGATTGTATGTATGTATGTATGTCTTATAAAATACGGATAACTCACGTTATAAATCGAGTTTAGCTCGACATGTTGCGGACTAATTCGTAGCCCTTCATCTGACAACTTGGATAGATGAGTGAGTCTCACGGGAGTTTAATGTTAAATGTATGTATGTGTTTAGGTGTATACAGGAACCCACGCTGAATGTGATGATTTTTTGACATGATTTCAGAAATGTTTACCCAAACTGGTTGCTTAAACAGGTGGCTTGTACATAATTATGCCACTGGCTTATAATACTGGCTTATAAAGACCATATCTACATTAATACGAACTCCACGCCACAAACGTTATATTTATTGATGTCATATAAATAAGGTGGATCAAATTCCTATGTGTTTACTTTATTTATTAAATCGATTTTGATAACTTTAGAATTACGTGCGATCTCATACAGCCCTCGTACCTCAATTAAAATGTTCTTAAAGCTTCCTCTTACGGTACCTCCCAAAATACTCACGTCTTGAAAATTGTTTGAGTATGTAATTGAAGAAGAAGAAACGTTAATTGACACAAAGACGTATACAAAACAAGTTACACTGACATTATGCTAAAAGAGTCAGTACGTATGTGCCAATAGGTCCATTCTCAGCATGATGTCCCGAAGTGATGAGACACACTATGAGACGCTGATTTTGATACGAGCACTTTGTGTTTCCAGGCCGCCCTCGGCACCAACCCCATTTCCGTGGTGGCACCAGGATCCAACGGCGAGACTCTGTACGTTGACATGGCGACTACTGCTGTGTCTGTAGGGAAGGTGAAGTATTTTCGTATTCATCCTTATCCTTACTAATATTATAAGTCAGAAAGTGAGTTTGTTTGTTTGTTTGTTTGTTTGTTTGTTTGTTCCGCTTTCACGCCGTAACTACTGAACCGATTGCTTTGAAATTTTGCAGATATAAAGATAGAAGTCCAGATTAAATAATAGGCTACTTTTTATCCCGGAAAAAATTGATGTTCCCGAGGGAAAACAAAAATATAGTTTGCTTGATAGATCGATATCAATCGATGATAGATCAATATCGATCAATGATCGATCAATGGATGATAGATCGATGGCGCTGTGTGTCGTTTGAAACGAGAAGTTTTCTTATAGTTGTGCTTTATACCGCAATATAACCGAGTTCCACGCGGGCGAAGCCGCGGGCGGAAAGCTAGTCAGGAAATAAGTTCTAAAATATACTAGACTTATATAAAACTTGTTTGCAGATAGAAATGCAATGTCTCAAAGGCGAGCCTCTCCCCGAAGGATGGGCCCAGGATCCAGACGGAAAAGTGACCACGGATGCTGAACTGGTTAGTCCAAAGTACTTAAGAGGATAGGAGTCGCGCCACTTCTCCATACAAACGTAGTTTGTTTTCTCCGTGAATAATGACATTAGAGCAAAATATTTTTTTTTCAGAAGTGGTGCGACTCCTATCCTCTTAAGAGCGTGCAAACAAAATTCGGTGATTTTGATGTTTTTCAAATGCTTTACAAAGCTATAAATCCTTAAGTTTTTAAAGAAAAACTACTGTAACATATAAATAAACTCTTTTTCTAGGGATTAACGGAAAAATATATTTTATTAGCAACACAGATTTCTTTTACTTAGCCAATTTGTTGATGGGTTTTCACAAAAATACGCGTCAGAGCTGTCTTTCACTTGAAAATTTTCCATTAAAATTTACCATAAACGATATAAACTTGTTATTATCTGATAGACAATATAGTCTACTGGGGATTAACAGATTAACATGAATCAAATTGTTGGTTTTTATTATTCAAATATCATTTTACATAATTTCAAAGTTGAACCATTACTTTATTTTTTTTCTCATTGATTTTAATTTAATTACAAATGAAACAATTTTATTGTAAATTTACAGAATATGTTTAGTCGAACCATATTTTTTTCATGGCTAAATATGAGTTAATTTATTTTTCACGATTTTTTAAACATTGGTCCAAAACCACTAAGGTCAGGTGGGGGAAGAGAAACGCAGGGATAAGAGGGCTCTACAGACCATAATCACTCATAACTCGACGAGTTATGGTCTGTGGTGCCTCTTACCCCTGCCCTGCCCCTGAATTTCTCTTCCCCCACCTGATCTTATATTACGTTCGTAAAAAATGTGTGCGCCCTCTTAACAAACCTTTTTTTTTTACTTTACTTATGCTACTTACGAGTATATTCTCTAGAGGCCTTAGGATACTAGCGTTTAAACGTAAAATACATTTGTCTTCATTTTTTTAATAACAAAAATGTTATATTTAGGTAAAAGGAACAAAAAAAATATTAGGTATAAGTAGGTAGATTATTTTTAAGGATACTTGGACAGATTTATTTGATTTAATAGTCTTCTATATCCTTTTAGGGTTTGACCACCCGCTGCCTGATGCCTCTCGGAGGCGCAGAGCACACCTCGGGGTACAAAGGATACGGCCTGGCAGCTATGGTCGAGTTGTTTTGCGGAATCAGCTCAGGTATTTAATTGCTCCCTTTAATTAATTAATTTCACGTTTAACCATCTGGTTACCCTGAAATTGCTAAACGTGGCACTGGATTTTTTTAATTCACGTGCTCTGCCTACCCCTCTTGGAAATACAGGCGTGAGAATATGTATGTATTCAAAGGACTTCAATTTGAAAATTCAATAGAAACATTACAAGGAGTCGCAGTTACATTTGGATAACTCTCGAGTTCGTGATGTTGTCTGATTCGTAAAATTAGAGATTCTAATCAGCCTAGGATTCCAGCCTTGTACAACTATATACATTTAGGAGGATGTCTCCTTAGGAGGATGTGAGTGGTAGTACTCAAATGTATCAGAAGGGATGAATGAAACTCCGTTGTTGCTGAGAAGATGACGCCGTCAGTGTCAGGATCAGATGGAAGATGGGGATTGAAGAAGAAAATCAAACTGCTCTTCCCAGAGCAATCGTGGTTCACGACCTCATTCTATAAATGGTCCTTCTCAGGACACTCGACCGGTCGCGTTCCTATGAAACAACGTCAATAGGTCAATACTCGCAATTATTATTTTACGCACATGCAAACTCTCTGCATTAGACTGTTCTTTATTCCCAGGTTCTAAGTATGGGCACCACGTCCGTTCCTGGTCCCGTTCCGGAAACGGTGAACCGGCAGACCTGGCTCACTGCTTCATGGCGCTGGACCCTGGGTGCTTCGCGCCGGGCTTCGGGGACCGCCTCGCTGAGATCATGCAACACTGGAGGCAGCTGGAGCCGGTGAGGATTAGCGTGTAGCAACCCTACCGCCTCCTATCTTCCAGTAGTTGAACTTCTTCCACAATCGTCATCTGGCAAAGTAGTCTACTTTGCGCTGTTGAAGTTTCGATGAATCGGTTGTATAAATACTACTTCCTACATTCTATCTGCTGACTTCGGTCCCCAGGCTTAACATCTGCCTGGAGAGGGATTTCTCTATTCGAGATTTTCCCTCAATAGCAAATAAATAGGCACACATGTGGTGCCTTGACCTTTTTAAAATTTGTGCCAAGTTTTTTGCGGCGCATTCTTCTTGGCAATCATGGTCTTTACAAAGTGCTGGTAAACTCAAATAAAAGACGTGCAAAAAAGTTTGTTACGGTCTACTTGAATAAACAAAATTTTGACGTTTGATTTTTAGTGTTCCGTACCCAAAGGGTTAAAACGGGACCCTATTAATTAATGAGACTTCGCTGTCTGTCTGTCTGTCTGTCTGTCTGTCTGTCCGTCTGTCACCAGGCTGTATCTCACGAACCGTGACAGCTAGAGAGTTGAAATTTTCACGGATGCTGTATTTCTGTTACCGCTATAACAACAAATACTAAAATCAAAATAATATTAATAATTAAGGGGGGCTCCCATAGAAAAACCGTTTTATTTTTGCTGTTTTTGGTACGAAACCCTTCGTGCGCGAGTCCGACTTGTACTTGACCAGTTTTTTTTTGTTTCGAAACAGATGGAAGAGAAACTTGTAGTGACTGGTTGCTCCTTACTCGCCACGGAAGAAATGGAGAGGAATTATTTATTGTGAGCCGACACCTCGCAGGAATTAATTTAAACCTTGCAAAAATGGAGAATTTTGCAATAATTTGGTGGCTTACGTCTAACGTAATCATGCCCATGAGGAACAATTTTTAAGTCGAACTTCCAAAACCGGTTTCAGGCGGATCCCAGCCTGCCAGTGCTGGCTCCGGGGGACAAGGAGAAGGAGGCGGCGCGGCGGACCGACGAGAGCGGAACCGTGAGCTATGTGGCGCAGCAGCTGCAGGCCAGCGCGGCGCTCGCGCAGAAGCTGAAAGTCAAGCCCATGACTGTACTGTAGACTGAAAAAACCTGTTTCACAATTTAGTTTAAAAATTGGAAGTGACTCATATTTAGAAGTAACTGACCAAAATATAGTAGGTACTGACCAGATGTATAATAATGTTTGCTCGATAATTGTTGCTAGCTTAGCATTATTACAAAGGATACTTTCAGGCGTAATATGTAAGTGGCCTACATTAGATAAATAATCTACGGAAAACAACGCAATGTCTTTTCATCCATTGTACCTCAGTGCCTCAAGACGAAAGTCTTTAATCAATATGTGTGTTACAAGTGATGACTTACACACACACACACATGACACATGACTTACACCTTGGTCTTTCACTATCGGCCTCATCTCAAAGCAGCATATGACGCAGCGGCGTAGGGTGTCCACCTACAAGATGAACAGCCGACCTAGTAGAGGTTGCCTTAAACGCTTGATGCTGGTCACTTCCGACAAGCACTTATGGAAGTCTAAAGGGGAGCCCTATGTTCAGCAGTGGACGGTCCTATGGCTGAAACGATGAATGCAACGTTTCAAACTCGAACGATCAAAATTAAAAACAAAGTGAAATTTAATTAATTCGGACTTGATCCTAAAAAAAATACTGCTTTCTTAGTTTACTAGGTTAGTACAACAGTACCAGTACAGTCCGTTTTTTAACCGACTTCAAAAAAAGGAGGAGGTTCTCAATTCGTCGGGATATTATATATTTTTTTTTTATCATTATTTTTTTTTATGTATGTTCGCTGATTACTCGAAGACGCCTGGACCGATTTGAAAATTTTTTTTTTTTGTTTGAAAGGGTATAGTTTCCAAGTGGTCCCATTTCCAGCATATCTTGATCTGATGATGGAATATGAGGGAAATCGAGGGCAACCCTCAAATTTTATTGGCACAGGTAATGTTTTTAGTACATTTTTCAAAGCTACACCAGTATTTACGTCTGGCAGTAAAAAAAATATGACTGAGCTGATGATGGAAGGTCAACTCCTTAATGCTTAGGAGTTAAAGGATAATTCTTTCAATACTGAATGCACCTGCAGACTGGAAATTATAATTTCAGTAATTAGTGAGGCCTGCTGGTGATGGAAGGTCACCCTCATTATTAAACAAATGCTTTCAGTATAGCCCAAATTTGAAGTCGGTTTTTTTTTGTTTAAAATTATATTATGAAGTCCTTACGAGAATCGGCACCAAAAAGTATATTGACTTTTGTTTATAAAGCCTTATGCCAAACCGCTCTTACTATATAATACACTGGAGTGTATTAGCTTGGGGAGGTGTTGGGAAGACTACGTTACGTGAACTAGAAACTGCTCAACGTGCAGTACTTAAAGTAATGCTCTGTAAACCTCGAAGATTTCCTACAAACGTATTGTACAGAGTTGCTAGAGTTCTACGTGTACGACAATTATACATCTCAAAAGCCATATCCCTAATTCACAAAGCAACCATCTCCTCACCTAACTTTGCGAGCCTTACCATACAACGCAATTACAAAATACCCCTTTCGACTATAAGATCAACATTCGCAAGGCGTTTGCCTCCTTTTTCTGACGTGCACAAATACAATAAAGGTAGTAAACAGTTAAGAGATTTGAAAGATTTATCATACAAAAAATTATACGAAGTAACTGTGTCCTGGTTAATAGGACTAGACTATGGGGAAACCGAGGACATAATTGCTGCCTGCGACCAGTATTCGCAAAGCTAATATTAGATTTCTTAATGTATTACTATTTCTGTGTCTAATTATAAATTAATGTTAACATATCTCTGGTCTCCGCGTCACAGGCCACGAGTCTAGTGCGGAGGCCGCAACAGAATGTTAAAATGTTATATATTATTATGTTTTTATGGCACCGACTTGTCGTTTCATCAATACCTCGTTTTATAACCAGAGATCGGATAAATTTGCGACATTGTTTGCAATAATGTGGATATGACTCCAAAATTAATCGAACTGTTAATTAATTATTCATTGAAATAAAATTTAAATTTTTGGCGATAATAGATTGCTTATAAAGTGCTTATAAGCACGTATATGTTATAATAACTTAAAAAAAAATTACGTTACGACGACGATGAATTACATAAATAATTATTAGCAAAAGGTTCGTATTTAAAATTGGTATCGTTTCCATAAATATTTATATACTTACAATAAATAAATAACGATTTGAAAAAAAATACTGTCAATTTTTTTAATAAACCAATATTTTAACAAACTTTTGGATTTATTACAAAATAAAAATAATAATGCTAGAAGTGGCTGCGAAGCGTGAAATAGTTATAATCAAGGTTATGTCTATTTCACGTTTCGTGTGCTCTGCCTACGCTATTTGAAAACGTAGACGTGATTATATGGATGTATGTTTGTATGTAAGAAATTAATTAACTGAATAACATTTTGATTCATTTTGGAGTCATGTCCACATAATTGCAAACAATGTCGCAAATTTATCCGATCTCTGCTTGGACCAAGTGATAAATTGGGCACTATGCATAATGCCCGGGCATTATGAATAATGCCCAATATGAGCGGGCAATGTGATAATAATTGTTCAAATATTCACATTGCCCGGGCATTATACATAATGCCCATCACGTTTTGGGCAGAGTAATAAAACCATACTTAATTATTATTTACTCATATCTAATCCTTTTTTATGAGTGGAAAATGCACCTTATGCATACCCCGGTTCAAGGCAGCACGGGTATGAGGAGTTCTCCCATAGATGGTTTGTCGTGGCCGGGTAGTCATCTAGTTGCAAACTATACATATATACATTTATGGACATAAATTACGCAAATTTCATAAGATATGTATTAGAAAAAATAAAAAAAAATTGCGCGAGCGAGCGCAGCGAGCGAGCAAGACCCCTCGGAGTGGATACGACTCTGACAGGTTAGGTTAGAAGGCCAAGGCGGGAGCGAAGCGCAGCGAGCTCCCGCCTTGGCCTTCGAGGTTAGTTTTTTTTTTGCTTTCTCTGTTAGTTTTTTTTAATAGGTTATGGACACCTCACTGCCACTGATATTGCCTGATGCCTCTCGGAGGCGCAGAGCACACCTCGGGGTACAAAGGATACGGCCTGGCAGCTATGGTCGAGTTGTTTTGCGGAATAAGCTCAGGTATGTAATCTCTCTCATCAAAGGACTACAGTTTGACAATTCACGCCATAGTGGAAACATTACAAGATTTACAAGGAGTCGTAGTTACCTTCGAATAACACTCGAGTTCGTGATGATGTGTCTAATTCGTCCTTAAAATTCGAGATTCTAATCAGCCTAGGATTTCAGCTCTGTACGCATACAAACTCCAATGCCTACTCCCTGCAGTAACTAGTCTTTACTCCAGGTTCTAAGTATGGGCACCACGTTCGTTCCTGGTCCCGTTCCGGAGACAGTGGGCCGGCAGACCTGGGCCACTGCTTCATGGCGCTGGACCCTGGGTGCTTCGCGCCGGGCTTCGGGGACCGCCTCGCTGGGATCATGCAGCACTGGAGGCAGCTGGAGCCGGTGAGGATTAGTGTCTCTAGCGCCATCTAGTGTCCAGTAGTAGAACCCCAACAAACATTTTGACGACGATTAGAGCTTGTTTTGTTACTTAGTGGGCTACAAACGCGTTACAGTAGCAGCACTTATGACTATTGGCGATAAAGTGGCGTAAACAAGTAACGTTATCACTTCTACTTATAATACAGAGTTATAAGGGCGACAATTAGGCGACCTTAAAGGTTATGGACGTATTATGGCAAATCTTAACACTGTTATACATGCATAGCATTTTGTGTTATAGCTTTAAGTGAATCTTAGAACTCTAAGATCTAAATAAGAATTAGAATTAGCTACTACCTCCAAAACTGCTATGCAGGTGATATTAAACTCTTTACAAGAATCTAAAGTTGCACAATAGCGTTAATAAGCGCTACCAGCGTTACAATGGTGTTTATTTAATCTTATATAGAACCAAATGCTTGAAGTTATACAATACTCTCTTGCATTACCTGAAGTCATGTAGGAGTATAAATTTTCGCTATAACAGAACCTGTAGCGTCTATTGTTACTTCTTTGTGACTAAAGGTAAAGTAATAGCGCTTAAGGTCACTACTGTATTTCTTATATTGACTACTTGTTTTTGTTCGCCATTTTGAGACAATGAAATATTAGATTGTGGTTATAAAAACAAATATTTACAAGGTTTCCATGAAGTATTTTGCTTTATTATGTATTTATATTACTAGTACAGTATAATAATATTAACAAGGCAATTTTTTAGTACTTTTTTACAAGAAAAATATTTCACTCCATATTAGACAAAACATTTGTTTTCAGTAAATAGATAACATACATCGGGCGCTCGAATTATTTACCAATAAATATGTAACTTATTCACAGTGTACTTTCCTTCGCAGCAAAAATACGCTTTCTTTCGCACCATAAAACGATTTCAGTTTTTTTGCTTAAGGTAAACGCAGGTATTAACGACCCCCTTAAGGCAATTTTGAAATCAATGGCGAATTTTAAGTATACTGGCTATCTTCAGA
>BHDV01003379.1:0-39687 GCA_005406045.1 Adoxophyes honmai | reverse complement strand
GTGGGAGACAGGTGGCGACGCTGGTTTTCAAACAAAAGTGTGACTTTTGCCTATCCAACCTTCTTTATTCTGATCCGTGGATTCAGACATCCGTTTAGTGACCGGTGCGGGCCGCAAGCGAGCTGCGACGATTGTAGCATGTGGCGGCCACCGGCGGCAACCATATGCTGCGAGTCCAAATAAATATATGAAAAGTATGAAAGCTGCAGGAAATATGCCGGTGGTGACGTTTTGTGGTGGCCAGTGGCCCGTGGTGGGAAAATAAAAGACAAAAATAAAATTTTCCAATATTTTTTATTTACGTATTATAATTTTTATTTTAGTTCTAGTACAATAGTCTCTATACATTCGACTTTTAATATACAACAATTCGCAATTAGATATTAAAATAACAGTGAAATCAATGGGTATTGAAAATATACGTGTACTAAACAAAAAAGGACTTCTGCTTTTATTGTATTAACATGATTTGTTTTGAAAAAAAAAAACTGGTATGGATAGACGTGGCTTGTCCAAAATGTACCAAATAATGAAAAAAAAAAACACCAAAACAAAAGAGCCGACAGCATTATTTTGTTATTATTGTTATATACAACCATGACCTTAACGAGATCATTAAATAAATAGAAAACAACACTAAGTCTTGTTCATATATAACAAAATAATTATTTAATTACCTACATACATTGAACACGCATTTATTTTACGTACTTAAAGGAAAACAATGAAAGAGTAATAGCGGGGCTTTAATATGGATTGATTGTGAAATAAAACGGAACACTCACGTCTTTATATCGAGATTAGCTCGACATGTTTCGGCCAAATTTGTGACCCATCGTCGAGCGCAACGCCAAATGACAACTAACTGCCACTGACTGCCAGTTGCTAATCCGCAGCCGCTGTTGTGCATTGCCTTCAATGATGCTAATCTACATCTACACTAATATTATAAAGAGGAAAGATTTGTTTGTTTGTTTGTATTTTTGTATGTTTGTAGAATAGGCTCAAAAAGTTCTGGGCCGATTAAAAAAAAAACACTATTAGAATGCTACATTCTTCCGAATTGACATAGGCTACGTTTTATTTTGAAAAAAATAAATAAACAGAGATCCTTGGTAATCGTCAATAAAGTAACCAAGGGTGTAAAAAAAACAGCCTAAAAGTGTTATTCGGCGAATGCGCTGCCCAAACTGTTAGCGATAGAACAAAATAATGTTCTACAATATTAAAAAACGTATCAATATCTACAAAAAAGTCAGCGGTAGCATAAGTCCAACTATTATAGTTTTGTAACTATAAACAAAAGTAAAGCCGCAAAAACTGTACCTAATTAATAATAACTTCTTAACGCGAGCGAAGTCGCGGGCAAAAGCTAGTCTCGATATAAAGACAAGAAAACAAACGAATAAAGTTTGGTTGCTTGTTCCTCAAGGCAGGGATACACTAGAGCAGGGGTCACCAAATGGCGGACCGCGGTCCGCATACGGACCGCCGACCCATTGGATGCGGACCGAAAAAATATATCTTATCTTCATTCATCTTCAGGATTTAAAGTCAATCCAAACTATAGACAGAAAATCAACAATAAAAGATGTCATTTTTGTCATTGATATTATGTAAATTATAATACCTTTGTAATTTCCGTAATTAACTTTGTTGTATTTTTTTTTTATTAAATATTAAATGTGTGGACCGCAAATGTCATTTTATTCCTTAACATGGACCCCGAGCGAAACTAATTGGTGACCCCTGCACTAGAGGATAAGTCTCCTGCGACACGTGAAGTCGTGCGACTTTGTCGAATGTCGTTCGACATGTCGCAAAGTCGGCCGTCTTCACTTGTCATATTTGTCCCTTTTAGGGTTAACAGCAAGTAACATGGACTACCATCTTCTTTGTACAGTCGAGTTCATTAATATATGAGCAAAACTGAGGTTCAAAAATATCTGTACACCCTTATGACATTGACAATAAGGTGCAAAAGTTTACATATTTGGCATTTCTCTGCTCATATATTTATGAACTCGACTGTATCAGACACACGGGCACACTTAAGGCGATTCGAGTCAGATTATTTTGTAATTTTTCTCATCCTTCCATTTATATTTTGACATTCTATACTTCCATCGAAATCTATATTTAGTTTCAGTTGACATTTAAATTTGATTTTCGATAATTTTAAACAAAAAACAACCGACTTCAAATTGGCAATATTTTGAAAGTAATCTGTTTACTGAATGTAAATTCTTGATTTCATCAACAAATTACCGAAAACGACGTACACCTCCATATAAAATTTGAAGAGTTCCCTCGATTTCTCCAAGATTCCATCATCAGATCCTGGTTTCGTGCCAATGGGACCAATTTCAAGTTATACCCTTTCGATTAAAAAAAAATATATTTGAAAATCGGTTCACGGGCCTCCGAGATATCGAGTAACACACACCCAAAAAAAAAAATTAGGTCGAATTGAGAACCTCCTCCTTTTTTTGAAGTCGGTTAAAAAGTAATAAATGTACCAATATAATCCGTGGCGACGCCGCTCAAAAAACTGTTAGTGTGCCCTGGATCTATCAACAGACTTGTAGCAATTTTTGATAAGCAATAAAAATAATTATACAGGAAAACTATTCCAAACGTAATCAGGGGGTGGAATATAAATTGTAAATAAACAACATTTACAAATTAAACTAAACTTGCCAGTTTTATTCTGAAATAATAATCATTTGTAATATAAATAGGTATGGCAACACATAAATGCAAAGGCCTGTTCACACAAGCGACGGAAACTGCGTTTTGAAACAGAGCGGATAAATTATTTGAAAATCCTAAATCAGGCCTTAATTTTAAGCTATTTCTAGAGACGATCGAATTTAAGTTAGCTTAATACTTTATTATTTACACGTTGACTTATTGTCAAAATATTTATTTACATTTTTAATTATCTACCACATATAATCGTTGTGAAAGTAGCTGGACTCATTTTTACGAAGTAAATACAAGTAAAAAAATGTTAACAGTCATCGCACTTCGAAACAAAAACAAGATACTCAGACGAAGTATCCATACTTATTCATAATTAAATTAAATCCACGTATAACAAATACGACGCGCCAACAGGCCCGCATAATAATAATTATTACACTATAAATATTTTTTACAATTACTTACCCTAAAATCTTTAATATTTACAATATACACGAATATCTAACTCGTTACATTTTCTAATCCTACAAGAGGAAACAGAACAAGGAACTTTGGAAAAAACACGAAACCGTGAAAATTAGGAAAACAAAAGAGCGCGCGAGCAATTTACCAACTAAAAAGGAAACCCGACTTACATCGCACGTACTCCGTCAAAAAACAAAAACAAAACGCCCTTCGTAAACAAAAAACGCTCAGCCGCTCGCGCGGAATTCTACAAACCGCCTGTCGTACTCCGTTTAGGCTTCAGGTCAGAATATGACTGTGAGCGGCCGCCTGAACTCCGCCCCGCCTTGAGTGCTCTGTGCATACTGCCCTGGATACTGCGGCATCAGGATGCTTGGGGAGCCTTGGTAATAAGGCAAGGATGGGGAAGGGTTCGACCCTGAAGAGGAACTACCTTCAGCTCGCTCTTGGCTGTTCTTGGCAGTAATATCAGGAGATTCCGCTGAAGATCGCGGTGACAGGCTGGACGGAGCTGGTGCGACGGAGTTCAACCCAGCCATGGCAGCCGCGGACGCTTCAGAATACATCTTGCTGATGTCCATTGGATACGAACGCTGCTGCTGCTGATCCATGTACATGTACGCTTTGGACAAAGCCGCGGAATCCAGGTAACCTCTGGATGGGTCAGGGTACATGCCGTAGCTCCTGTATTTCTCCGCCTCGATGGAGTATTTTGACATGTCCATTGAAGAACCGACCTGTAACAATAGAGATTTTCGTGAGGAACGATCGTAAGGAGAAGAGTAAATCATCTTTTATTGGTTTAATGGTCATCTGACAAAAAAGATCGCGTGACCAAATTGCTTATTGTAGGCTTTTTAAGATTCAACAATGTTAAATGTAGTTGATATAGCATTTGTTAGTCCGTAACCTCGGTAGTTTAAATGTTTAAAAAAATATCGTAAAAATCGTATCGAAGTTAATATAAATTGAGCCGCACTTTCGAAGAGAATCCTGACAAGAGATTTAATGCAAGTATTCACGTAAGTTTAATGGCCGATGTATAATTTACGGTGCCTTGACATCGGATTACAGTAATAGCCGATAAATAACAACAAGTCGAAATATTTTCAAATCGCCACCTCGACCAATCACAATAACGTATAAAATGTTTAATTTATTTAAATGATTACCGAATTGTTATCAAATATGTGAATGGTCACGACTATGACTATCTTAATCCAGCTTTGCATTAAGTACTTTATTAATAATAATAGCTCTATTGACTGTATAATTCTTAATAAACATGCTTCATTCAAATTGAATGACGCGTCTATCGTGTGTTGTGTGACTTGTAACAGAATAACAAACTGACTCAGTGATAAATAGTGTGTTTGTGTGTGTGTTCTCCAGGAATAAAAAGAGGATAACACTCAAATCTTAACACATTCACGACCAAGCCTAAAATCAAAACATCTGCGCGGAACCGAGTAGTCTATAGCTAGTACAAAATGAACCCGGCTACCGGGTTCTCGGTATCTCGCGAATGTTTTGAAGAACCCGGGACCCGGGTCCTTGGTTCTGAATGTGTTAAAACAGCACAAATAAAATAAAATTGTACACGCTACAACTAAGCTAAAATCTATGTTCTAGTGCTCCGGTAATACGCCACATTATCATGTTTAGTCAACCCTTCCTATCGGAGTAAATGTCTAATAGTACTTGCTCACTAGTAAAGTTTATTTCAAAACAAGAGGCCAAAATTACCCAACTTGTGAAATCTGTTACAGATCCCATGGCAACAGTCAAACTCTTTCTAAACTAACCTCAAAAGATACTGTCAGGTGGCAACTTTTACGAAAGTACCTGCGTTTTCATAGTTGTTTGTATGCCCACAAATCACATAATAAAAGGCACAAATGCATCGATTATTTGGAATTTAATGAACTGTGTCAGTTCGGTATTGTGGGAAAAATTATCTCTTGTATGCTGATACATACAGCCCTGTCGCCTGTCAAGTAATTTATAAGTTAAAGAGGCAATGGTGGGAATGTCGCATGAACTTTGGTCATTTCTCTTTCTTCTTTTGTAACAGTTGTAGGTATGTAATACCTAAGTATTTGACATCAAATATATTTAACAACATAGGTACAAAAATCATATTGTTAATAGTTAAAACTCAAGTCATCACTTTTCTGTTTTCAGGTAAGACAAAATTCTCGTAAGGGTCGCTAGATAGTCATGCCGTCGTTCCACTAAACTTAAGCTTAAAGACCAAAAAATGTATAAACATTCATACAACCATAGACATACATACAATAACGCTTATGTTCCCAAACAGGGTAGGCAGAGCATACGAAACGTACTACAACAAAACCACTACTACATACTTCACGCTTCGCAGCCAGTGGCTGCCACTACTAGCATAATTTTAAATTTTAAGAAGGGGTGGAAGAGGTATAGAATAATAGTGACAGCTTGCTAGCATACCTAAACCTATTTTCCTTAGTCGCCTCTTACGACATCCACGGAAGAAATTGAGAAGTGTTATTGCACACAGGTAAACCATTCAGAATAATTCGAAATCGCTAATATTTCAGTCAGTTTAAAAAGCAACAAACAGGTTAAGGTACACTTTAGGCGACAGGCTAGCAACCTGTCACTATTGTACCTGCCACCTCAAAACCTGAATATTATGCTAGAAGTGGCCACTAAACGTGAAATAGTAATTGTTGTGTCTATGTAGCGTTTTGTGTGCTCGGCCTACCCCGTTTAGGAATATAGGCGTGATTGTATGTATGTATGTTAAAAGCAACACCTTATACGGTCGTATCGATGTTTTATCTCTGCTCGCTGTCCTCCCCGCCCGTATCTCAGGCCCGGGTTAGCGTATAACATACACCGCCGCTAAATCAGGCTTAGCGCGACACCACTTTACGGCGGACACAATCGTACTATTTTACGGCGTTCGTTACGACCGACCGGCCGCGCTGGTTTAAGCTGTGGCCAGATCACAATTGTTTACGACTGTGGAGGCGCCCTTATAAGGCATGGACAAATATGAATTTTCATAGTCTTTGAAAATAATAATAATAAAAATAAAAGCTTCGTAGGTATATTTGGATAAAGTCAATTTTAACACATTCAGAACCAAGGACCCGGCTCCCGGGTTCTTCAAAACATTCGCGAGATACCGAGAACCCGGTAGCCGGGTTCATTTTGTACTAGCTATAGACTACTCGGTTCCGCGCAGATGTTTTGATTTTAGGCTTGGTCGTGAATGTGTTAACAGACTTTTTTTGGACTAATGAGTAGCTCTCGTAATTTTAACTTTCCAAGTTTTATATTTACATACATACATATTCTCACGCCTGTATTCCCAAGAGGGGTAGGCAGAGCACGTGAATTCAAAAATCCAGTGCCACATTTAGCAATTTCAGGGTAACCAGATGGTTAAACGTGATATTGCAGTGACAAGTTGCTAGCCCATCGCCCACAATACACTAACCCTTTCCCAGAGTCGACTCTTACGACACCCACGGGAAGAAAGGGGGAGGTGCTATTCTAACCCGGCACCACACGGGACACGGGAGTTTTATATTTTGTAGTGTAATATCTTAGTTCGATTTTAGCTTGACATGTTTCGAGGTAGCCCGTAGCTCTTCTTCTAGGAGTCGCGTCGGCTGCTCCCAAACGCGCACTGCAGGCCATCGCGGTGACTGTGTGAGCATTTGGTAGTGCGTCTTATTTAAAAATTAAAAACCCAGTAGCCTACATTTACTAAAACTACCTACCCAATTTGTGTTCTTTAAATTGGTCTTAAGAGAATAGGAGTCGCGCCACTTCTCCATACAAACGTAGTCCCCTGTTTTCTCCGTGAATAATGACATTAGAGCAAAAATTTTTTTTTTTTCATTAAATTTGTATCTGTTGTGGCTATGCGCTATGATTTGCTTTTATCGATTTTCTAATTTTTTTATTTTTTTTTATTTAGAATATCGATAAAAGCAAATCATAGGGGCATAGCCACAACAGATACAAATGTAATGTAATTTTTTTTTTTGCTCTAATGTCATTATTCACGGAGAAAACAGGGGACTACGTTTGTATGGAGAAGTGGTGCGACTCCTATCCTCTTAACAGAATATTGTCTCACAAAATTAACTTTCTTTTAACTAAATCTAGTATTCGTCTCATATTATCATCTTACACCATTTTCTCCTGACACTATAATTTGACACATGACATGACCCTAATCCAATCACTTCATTGAGTGCATTGTAACGCGCACCCAATTAAAACTCAACCGAATTGTCGCCTTTGGCGTCCGCACTCAATCGCTAATCGCCAGCCCCGTTCGCCACGCCAACCGTGAAAGCAACCCGGTAACCCCCCAATAATCGAATTCGAAAACCACAATGGTTCGTTACTCATTTCGTCGAAAATGCCCAATCATTATTTTTAATACAGGTAAAAATCACTGTTTATCGTACACATATGAATGGTAGCTGATTATATTGTTTCGTTTTCGGGGGCGATTCGACACGTTAATCGAAAAAAATGCGTTTCATTCGATAGTTCGGAGTCTATTAAGGTGGCACAATGGGTGATGGATCGAGGACGGGGCTACTGATAGGTTTTTTTTTTCTTTTCAGCCTAGTAATAGCCCGTACAATATCTGTAAGATATCTTTTTTGAGGAAAGAAAGCAATTTCGTGAACGCTCTGATAAAAATAATCGATTTTGAGTTTAGTAATGGATTGTCAGAAGGTGCTGACACAGTTGTTCTGATTCAACAATGCTTTTCTGAAAATTTTGGTTCAATCAATGGTTTGGTAAATTCACATAAATTCTACAAACACATCAAAATCTAGGCAACGGATAAACATATTTAAATATCGATAAATACATACTACATCGAACACCCAAGACTCGAGATTAAGCATTCGTGTTCATCGCAAAATCAAGCTTCATAGTCAGGGTCTCTCACCACTGGGCTATCCGCCCCATGATAGTTACACTACTATGCTTTTCGGCATACAACTTGCAGAAATTAGAGAAAAAGAGAGAGTAAGTTCATGTAGCGCTTTTCCGGGTAAAAGCGATACGCGAATTTACTCTCTCTCTCCCTAAAATCGTGCCAAGTTGTATGCCGAATACTATACTTTTGAGTATTTTCATGACACTTTCCCAGCATAAGTATTACAGACCTCGTGATAGTAACTAAAATCAATAAAATAAGCATAAATCATCATACGCTCCTACGCGTTTAGCCTTTATTGTTACTCAACTATCGCAATTCTCTATCGCATCATCTCATCTGTCGACACTTATCACTCAAATCGCGATTTTGTCGAAAACTTTCACGTAATCCATTCGCTTTCGAAAGACGATGCCCGATAAGCCACCATTGTTACACGCATTCAATTAGTTGGTGAATTCAAATGTAGGTTTGAATTCAATTAAAATAATTTTATTATCGTTGCGTAACGTTTAGCTATAAACAAACTTTCAATTGAGATGTATGATTGACAGGGAATATTGTCCGTTTTAATGGTGTTTCTATAGGATTGTCTCTTCAGAGACATAGTTGGCATAGTGAATACGAAAAAGCGAATACAATGTCATAGTTTTGTCTGTCACGCAAAGGCCTCCCCATCTGGGACCATACATGTAGCGAAGTGATTTTCAATTTATCTTTAATTTGGCCAACTAAAGAATAAGATAAGATAACGTATCCGGCTCAAGTAGGACAGCAAGGCGCGAGAAAAGATACGCGCGAGATAGACTATATCTATCACTGTCTAACTAGAGACGTCAGAAAATGACAGGTAGACTATTACACGTGCGACGCGACTAAAGCATGTTGCCGTGCTTTCCCTACAAAAACGGCGCGGCGCGGCGCGGTGGCGTGATGTACGAACGAAACTTATTTTCCGGCAAGTGCGATGTGCGCGCTGTCGTTTAATTTCGAATGTCACAACCGATACCGCCGCGCCGCTTCCACTGTCAGTGCTCTATTTATTTTTTTGTCTGTAAGTAGTGAGTACAAGACATGTAACCTGATGCAAGTGAACTCCGAAACTAACTGTGATTGGCTATATTTTCACTGACAATGGCGAAAATTCGGTATCTGTTCTAAAACCCAGTTCTGTCAACTAACACCAGCTCCTCGACCACAAATCACTAAAATCACATCATTTAAGGCTACTTGACACATAAACTTGTACAATTAATTTTGCAACCCTCTTTTACACCCTCTAGCGTTTAATCTTCAAGCTTACGTCGCATAACGTCGTAAGTGCACTTAGGGTGTTATAAAAATGAATCATACATTTGCGACGTAGAGTGTAATTTTTGAAAGGGTGTTTTGGATAGGACTTTTTCGTTGTGACGTCTGATGGGTTTAATAGCGAGGGTGGAGCCCTCTAGCGAGGGTTGTAAGGAGTCTGTTTTTGGTGTATTGGATTAGGATTGGTTTGTCTGTTTTTTTTTAATTCGTGATTTTATCTCGATCTGGGTGATCTTGTTAGACGGGTGAGTGAGCTGGTAATGATGGGGTTGATATGTTTTTAGTTTTTTGTCAAGTTTCATTCTTTTTTAATTAGGTTATCTGAGAAGACTGATTTAAAATAAAATATGCTGCTCCGCTCTACTCAAAGGTTGGCTAGCAGAGATTTACATTGTACTTTTTATGTGCGACACATCTTTATGAATTTTTTACAATAAAAAGTTTTTATTTACGTATGATTTTTGCATAATTTTAGGTTTATTAATATAGATGGAAGACACAAAATAGTGATAGGTTACTAGCCTGTTACCTAAATCATAATAAAACCTATTTCGTTGAAAAAAAAAAAATGTTTTACGATTCTTTTATTCAAAAATGCGTCTTAGTTTTCCATGGTTTCGGTTGTCAACATTATCAGTCCATAACACCAACGCTCCACTGATCACGTCTTTACGAAAATAATTAATATTTTCCCAGAAAACCATCAAATTTACCGTAAAAAATCGAGCTAATAGAGCGCCAACTTTTAAACCAGATGATTAGGCATGTTACCAAAATTTACCATTTTTTCTGTAAAAATATAAAAAAGCTGACGGGCGGAAGGTTTGATCATATTACTAAAATTGACCATTTTACCCAAGGCGTAAAAAGTTGTGGGCGTAGGAATCACTTACGCCGTTTAGCGGAATTGCAAACAGGCGTGAAATAGCGGATGCGTGCGTGAGTAATGGCGTAACTGCTGTGTAAAAGGGCGTATCTGCTAGATTAATAATACTTGGTTTGTGGAATTGTTAAACTTCGCCAAAATACAAAGAGGAAAATATTGTTCATGGCTTAGCTTAAAATTCAATGGAGAGCTTTTAAGACAATAAGATTTTTTATGACTTCTTCTAAACAGCCTTGGTTAAAGGTAATGAACATGCTTATTGTTGTCCAAATATTTTTAAACAAAAAGAAGTAAATTAATTTTAGACACAAGCTTTTTGCCGACTGTGCCCACTTTTTTCGTACTATTCTTCATTGACATCCATCCTAGATATGTAACAAATCTCAAGTCAATCAGAAGTTTGTGACCAGATTATTGCGTTGTCAAAAAATTTACATAAGAGTACAAAATTTCAGCTCAATCGCAAACCTTGGTTTTAGAGGATATGCCTTCTTTCTTGAGAGAGCGTCTACCCGCTACCCCCATGCTGCCTTACGATACAAAAGGCGCGTTTTCCACCAAAAAAATCTCACTTACGACGTTATACTCCTGTAAGAACAACAGATGGTCACACAAGCCTACCTGTTACGAACCATGTAAAGCAGTTTCACAGGCGTTTCCCCGCGACAACCGTGTAATGAACGGGCATACCGTCTTCATAATAGGAGCCCTTTTTGCACGGTTTTTCACGTTGTAAATGTTTAAGGGTTGATTGGTTAGTTTTTTTTTCGGAAAATAATTAGGACGAAGAAGTTAATAAGGTAGATGATTATTGACCGTTTTTTTTTTCAGTAGTATCTTTCGATGTTTTTTTTTAATAGTAGGTAAGTTTTATACTACAAGAAACTTATAAATGTGTAAAGAAAACTTCTGGTAGGCATCGATTTACTATCTACGCACCATAGATGGCGCTGAACATTGGTGGTGTTTGGATGCGAGTTGTGATTACTGCTTTATAAAGGCTTTATACAAGAGTGTGATTTATAAAATGAGACGAATATCGAAGTTCTTAAGAAACACGAGTGTTTTAATGCCTAATTATAATGCATAATTATATGTTAAAGGCTTATTGCGTTTGAACGCATAGTAGAGAAATTACGATACAGATATAGACAGAAAATGTAATGATCCTTATAAACAAGAATATCAGCATACTTGAGAAAAAAAAGCCCAATCATTTCCATCCCTTGCAAGCAACCCTCACGATGACACAAAAATCTGTCGCTAACGATTTAAGATTCGCACTTCGATCATTAATCTGCTCGTCCATTAAGGTCGCAACTAGTAAACAAACGTTTCAAGTGATATGCGGATGATTACTTATTCCGTTATTCTGGGAAAAGGAATGTCTTGAGAAAACTGGTGGGACTCTGAGGAGAGTCTAAAAGAGATGACTGAGGACTTTAATCTGAAGGGGCTTGCAACTTGTATATCAGGGTGGAAAAATAAGTCTGGATCTGAGAGGAAACTACCTTAAATCCTTTTAAGTATGTAAGTTCATTTTACTTAAAAAAGATATTCCTTCATTTTTAAAAAGAAAATAAACTGCATTCAAATGTTTTCTAAAAATCCATTGCCTTGCTCTGGATTCCAAGTAACTAAAGTTGTTTATTTTATTATCCTAACCGATAGGATCATTCAGGATAAAGTTTCATGATGTATGCATAAATGGGGTAGGCGGAGCACACGAAACGTTACATAGACAAAACCATTTCACTTCTAGCATATTTTAGGTTCAAACATAGATGGAAGCGGCATAATAGTGACAGGTTGCTAACCTGTCCCCTAAAATACAGCCAAACCCGCCTCTTACGACACACGGTAACAGACAAGTGAAATTTCAAGCCACGAGCACGAATACAAAAAAACCGGCCAAGTGCGAGTCGGACTCGCGCACGAAGGGTTCTATACCAAAAACAGCAAAAAAGAAACACGTTTTTTCTATGGGAGCCCCCTTAATTATTATTATTATTTTGATTTTAGTATTTGTTGTTACAGCGGCAACAGAAATACATCATCTGTGAAAATTTCAACTCTCTAGTTGTCACGGTTCGTGAGATACAGCCTGGTGACGTCCCGTTTTTACCCTTTGAGTACGGAATTCTAAAAAAAATGTTGACTATACCTGTGCGTTCGGCGTAAGCGCAGCGGATATGGCGTTTTGCTGCGCAGCCGCAGCGGCCGCGGCGGCCATGCTGGCCCCGAGCGGGCCGTACGCCGCGCCGTAGTAGCCGCCCATCTGGCCCATGCCGCCACCCATGCCTGTTGAAAAAAAAACATTTAAAATTTTTGTTCCAAATTTGAACTTGGCCTGTTAAAAAAACATTTAAAATGTTTGTTCCAAATTTGAACCGCCTATGCCTATTAAAAAAACATTTAAAATTGTTGTTCCAAATTTGATTTTTATTGAAGTGTTGATCGGATTTTGTTTCGCTAAGCGTAAAGATGTGGTTTTGCAATGGTAGAGATGTCCTTTCTTTGAGAGCTAATTCCGTAAATAGCTAGTTTGATTTACAGAGACATTTAACTCAAAACTCCTCCCTTTTTGCGTTGGAGGTTAGACTTGCACGATTCAACTCGAAAAAAATTATGTAGACTTGTAAAAGTCTACTATAACTTATTTTATTTCACATAGACGTATTTCTAAATGATACGAAACGCTACATAAACAAAACACTCCACTAACCACTCCTAATGTAAGATTTAACTGATAGATTGCTTTTGACGCCCAAAATCCACTTTAACTTTATTTCCTTAGTCGCCTCCACACGGCAGACGGTACACTGCCAACGTTATAGCTAAACAAAAAAAAACAAAAAAAGGAAACCGCTGAAATAAAAGTCGTATTCTTATAATTTATAATACAACAATTTAACGCAACCTCTTGCATCAAACCATTTTGATTCATCAGGCATAATGGTAATTTTAGCTCACTTTGTTTTCATTTCATTAGAGATTACGGACTGAGGAATGATTTCTATTATGCCGGTGAGAATCAGAACCGTAACAGTGAATTGCATAATATCATCTAGCTCTAGCTACTTAGTTAAAATACAGTTGAATGCCATCGATTTTTTATTAAATTTACATGTATGAATTTTCAATCGACTGGAATAGTGAGAGACGCATCTGATTTTTTTTTCTTTGGCACGTAAAAACATGCTGGCAACCTCAAAACAAAAAAAAAAAAACAATAATCCTGGCCACTAACACCCGAAGCCGTAAAAACCCAACCGAATTCCAGATTCGAAATAGTTCCGAACATTCCAAAACTCAAATTCACACCAGCGTAATGGACAGAGCTCCATTGAGCACTCGTAACGGCCGACTCTGAGCACCAATTAATTATTTCATTGTGCTCGAATAATCCGGGCCTCGAGTGCCATTAACTACCGGTCAGTTCCTTAGAGGTGTTTATCAAACACGCCTTAGTTTGGGGTTAGCATTATGAATGGCTTCGAGTTTATGTGCTCCTGGTCAGATCGTGAACGTTTTAATTGTGATTGGAAGCTGTATCTCAATTTTACTGAAGTGTATATATAGTTTTTCTAGACTTCTAGAGTTTCTGTAAGGAGGCTAGTAACATTGAGCACTCGTTTAAGTTTAAGGCAATCAGGAAAAATAAACACCAGTATAATCAATAGCGCAAATTGCCATCAGCTTCATTATAACGAAGGAGCCCAGCGATCCGGTTAATTTATTTACACTCCACGTCCCATAATCGGCAATCGACGTCAACTCGGCACTCTAAATACTCTAATAAATAATTCGACGGTTAGAATACCACCGAATTAGGATGTCAGCCCGATTCGAACACTCGATGTGCCAGCACGTGTAAATCGAACGCGAAGAATTCTGAATTTAAATAAAAATATGACGCCCTCACGGCGACGCCGAGTCTACAATTTATTACAGCCAGCACCAAACTCCATTTGCAGACGTCTGTTCGGTTTCCGAAGGGATTAGGGTCGAGAATCGTTGGAAACGCAAGCAGGAGCGTCTGAAAGGGACGATCGGGGTTTTTATTATTATATTTTATAATTAAATCCGCTGTCATCTCTTGTGGTATTTTCTAGTCTGTCTGTTATTGGCGGGTAAGTGATGAATTTTCTCCTTCAATTGAAGGGTTTTATTAATTTTGAACGGCGTTTTCTAATGGCCTCGATAAAACGTTCTTGATTCACTGAGGATCGTACTTGCGAAGTTTTGACGCGGACAGCGCCTGTTTAAAGAAATAAGGACACCAAGTTTTTTTAATCAAACCGTACCCGTCGTTGGCATCGAATTCGTATTTCGAACTCCTATTTCATTTTAACGCATTTTTTCCCTGTCATGCAAACTATTCAGAAAAACGAGGCTACAATAGTAATTTTCTTCGTCCGTAGGCGCTTCCATATCTCACTGCCCATTCAGTGGATAATGTCCGGATTCCCTGCATAATATAACATTATACAAATGCCCTGACCAGGGCGAGGCTGAAAGGATTCCATCCCAGGGTTCTTTTCAATTATTGTGGGGTGAAATGTGTTAAATTTCACGGAAAAGCGCCTATTTTCTGGACCATCGGACGCTTTGCGTTCTGCAAGTGTAGATGAATGGATATTTTACATTCTCAGTTTACGTTTTATTTTTAAGTAAGCTTGTGACTGAAGGCAAAAAGGACGTAAGAGTACTTATGCCCTTTTTGAAGTTTTAAGTTTAAAGACTTTAAAGATATGGAATCTTCGCAATATAAGCCTGTATTCACGATTGGGGTTGGCAGAGCATACGAAACGCTACTTAGACAAAAACCATGACTACTTCTTATTAGTTTCAAGGCATAACATAATAGTAACAGGTTGCTAACGAGTGAAGCCTAAAAAAAGATATCTTATTCTAAACCCAACATCACACGACACGAACATTTCAAACAGACCAAAATTTTAAACAATGTCCCATTTGTCATTAACAATGTTATACTCGAACGAAAAAATAAGTGACCGTTTCCAAGTTACCCTCAAATCTAAAAGGACGCTGTGCCTTTAATTCCCTTTGAGACTTCTCAAACGCGGTACAAGTTAAAACTGGAGGTAAATTTAGTCTCGAGCGAAAACATAAAAAGGCACAACTTCGGAATTTCAGTTTACCATACCTTTAACCAAAATTTAACATCTCAAAAGTCCTCAAAGCCATTAAAAATGGTTACTAAGTCGAACCGCGAGCTACAAAGTTTCTTACAGTAACGTGACTTCCCGTAGGAAATTAAAGGAAAACCTTTGGTTAATTAAATTTAACCATTCAAAGCTACACTTTTGGTTCTGCATTTTTGCGGGCTCCCCAGTAAATTTAACCCTTTCTTGCGCGAATTAATTGAGTTTTTGTCGTTATTGTGGCGATAGACGATCGAAGTTCGCAGCTATTTACGGGTTAATAATGGTTGCAGTGGCTTTTGGGCGTTGTGGGGGTTCTGTAAATCAAATTAACTATCAATGGGTCGATTCCGAACCCAATAAGTTGTCCTTTGATGAACGATCCCGATTTTGCGCGTTGAAATTTAATTTACATCCTTTAAAGTTTGATGAACGTTTATTATTAAGGCTTTTATCGCTTATTAGAAGTCTTGGAGATTGGAGTAAACAGGGTTTAAACCTATTTTAGAGAATGTACTGATTTGGAAAAATAAATGACGTTAAAGGAATAAACTGGAAATGTGCACTTATCATTACTCACACGAAAGTATTCATGTGCTCTGCCTACCCCTCTTGGGAATACAGGCGTGAGAATTATGTATGTATGTCTGTAAGTATTACTAAGTGAAATAAGTCAAAACTTGTATGAAAACCGTTATTGCCAAAATTAAAAAAGAAAACTGAGCTAATCGAATTGCTGTTCGTTAGTGTAGCTAAAACTCGAGAATGGGTGAACTGATTTGACTAATTTTAGTGTTGAAATATTTGTTTTTGGAATTCTAGGAAGGGTTTAAAACGAATTCGGAAATCATGCTAAAATTTTGTCAAAAAGAAACAAAGTTAGCCATGCCAGCTAATATGTGACGAACCCCTCACCTCATCTCTTCTCTTAGACACTTAAAAAAAAACCTGTCGAAAATTAAAAACTAAAACCCCTTCATGGCCAGAGTGCCACAGACACCAATCGGTGTCGAAATTCTATACAATATCATGCGCTCAGCAACGAAAGGGCATTCCAAAAAAACAATTTCAAGGGCTCTTAAAAACCTGAAACATTTATAAGCACCAATTCGTCACCCCAGATAAGCAACCAGAAGGTCCGATCACGCTTCGCAACGCTCCCAACAAATGACAAGCGAAAATTTTCGCTGCTTCATAGATAGCCCTCGCTTTCCGGGCAAAAACGACGTATGTGGACATAGCCCCGTTACACATACGTCGTTTTACTACGGAGACGCGATTCGGTGGATACGGGCCTAACAAACCGTGGTTAAATTGATAGATTAACCACAGTTTTGCAAATCACGACACGCTCTAATGTTTGTATTGTGGACGTTATTGCTTTTCGTTAATTTCGGGGAAATGCTCGTTTGGGATCTTGCTAATTAACGTATCATTTTTTTAATGATTTGGGGTAATTAAAATTATTAATACATGTTAATACTCCAATACAAGTAAGCCATAAGAGGCTCTTTTACCCGTCTTTTTTCGAGTCTACCAGCGCTTCAGAAGACTATGATTGTCAAGAAGAATGCGCCGCAAGAAACTTGGCACAGTGTTTTTTCTTCTCAAAACTTGAGGAGTGCTTAAAATACACATAAAAACTCGCCAAGTATCAACAAACCAGCAACTAACGAACAAAAATAACTAAAACACCAACGACGTAAACTATAAAAAAAAAGTGACGCAGAGTTTCATATGCCACTCTTCCCAAGTTGCTGCACTTGCAAGAGGATAAACAACAATGACACGCATATATCGATCACTTCCCTCATAAACAGTCGTAAGCAGAGATTCCCAAACTTATACAGACAACTCTTCTTGGGTATTAATTTTCCATCTATTTATATTTTTCTGAAGACCTCGTTTATTTAAACTTAAGTAACAAGCGTCTTTGTAGTGTTGGTTTAGAATATCACTTCTCATTTCTTCAGTGGATGTTGTAAGCGGCGACTAAGGAAACAGGTTTGCGTACGTTTCAGGCGACATTCATTCTGTCATTATTATATCTCCTCCATCTGTATTTAACACATTCACGACCAAAATCAAAACATCTGCGCGGAACCGAGTAGGCTATAGCTAGTACAAAATGAACCCGGCTACGCCCGGCTCGCGAATGTTTTGAAGAACCCGGGAGCCGGGTCCTTGGTTCTGAATGTGTTAAACCGCATCGCGAATAGTCATGGTTTTGTTTGTATCATGTTCGTATGCTCTGCCTACTTCATCTAGACACACAGACGTTGTATGTATGCATGTACATATTTTTTTCCTCGTTCAGATGAATCAGTTGAATGAAGCCTAAATAAAATAAAACGTAAAAAAAACCATAGTTGTTCTAAAAGTTTAAGTGACATTGCAAGATACGTCCGCCCGCTGCGACGGCCGGCCACCAACTGTCATGTAAATGACGTCACGCGGCCGGAAGCAGTTTGGTGGGGGGACCGTATCCGGCGGCGCACGCGATTGGACACTTCCGGCCGGGTATATACTGCGCATGATTAGGCTATTTATCGGGATATGGTTTTAGATAAGGGTGGTTTGAATGTTACATTAGTGGTCATGGTTTAGGTTTCAGTTATGGCGTATAACTTGGAAAGGTTTTAGTGGGGTAAGCGCATTTTCCACGGTAAAATGGCTTACCTACTACTTAAACCATCCCACTGCTTGCCAAGTTAGAACTATGTATACTTAAGACACAGATGAGAAAAGGTACTAAGTGCAGATGGTCCTTTTCCGAACATATTTAGGCGTAAAAGTAATGTTGTCTCTTTCTAGCGTTACCTGCTTGCCGTAGACCTAATCAGTCAGTGCTAGTAGGTAGAACACATGAAACGCTACGATAGAACCATGACTGTTACACGTTTTGTAGCCACTTTCAGCATATTTTTTAGGTATTAAGTTAAGGTATTCTTTAGGCGACAGGCTTGCAACCTGTCACTACTGTACCTGCCACCTCAAAACCTAAAGAATATGCTAGAAGTGGCTGCTATACGTGAAATAGTCATCGTTGTGTCTATGTAACGTTTTGTGTGCTCTGCCTACCCCGTTTGGGAATATAGGCGTGATTGTATGTATGTATGTATGTATTAAGTTAAATGATACTACAGCGATAGGTTGCTAGCCTGTCTTCTAATTTACTTTTCACAGTTTTCACAGCATTTTCAAGATGGTGGGCTAGTTTTACTTGACTGTAATTTGAGTTGTTTATCGGCAAATAAAATTCACTTAGTATGGTGGCTAGAAATATAACGAACAGAGCTCTTCGTACAAATAATACTAATACATATTATTTACAATAATCCAAAGGACGGCCTTTGTTCCTTTCACCATTAATCTTCTGAAACAATACATCGAGAGAACAATACAGAACAAACATTTTAAAAGAATAATCGACCATTCTGCGTCAATTAGCATTATTATATTTTGTAACTTTAAAAACAGTCCGTAAGAATACGTATATCGACGTACAGTTAATTTACATAAGTACATAACAAACATGCACTATACTAAACTTATATACCTGACAATTATTTATTTGCGATCGACCCGTTCGAAAATCACTCTTATTAAAAATGGTGAAGAGTTTTCCAGACTGCGTTATGTCACAGTATAGGTTGCGAAACAATAACCTAATTATGAAATGTTTGATCAGGTTCACAGTGTAAAGAGTAGAACAGTTGTGTACCTTTTGTTTAAATTTATGAATTTAAAAAAACTGAATCGGAACAATGACTTTTGTGCGTATTGTTGTCATTTGACATACGTGACGGTGAATGTATGAAAATGTATTGAAAGTAAGAAAATAAATTAATAGTTCACTTTAATAACATGTTTACGAACTAGTTGCTGTTTAAAAATAATATACCTTCGTCTTTGCAGATCTATAACGACTGTTTACAAATTCACATGTATACGTTATTTATGTAACTTAATAATTACGGTTTTAAGGTGACACGTGTATTAGTAGTATATGCCGTGTGGTGCCGGGTTAGAATAGCACCTCCCCCTTTCTTCCCGTGGGTGTCGTAAGAGTCGACTCTGGGAAAGGGTTAGTGTATTGTGGGCGATGGGCTAGCAACCTGTCACTGCAATATCACGTTTAACCATCTGGTTACCCTGAAATTGCTAAACGTGGCACTGGATTTTTTGAATTCATGTGCTCTGCCTACCCCTTTTGGGAATACAGGCGTGAGGATATGTATGTATGTATGTAATAATTACCGTTGTCTATTTTTAATCTACTCTTATTCTATTGAAAATAATTGAATTGAATGCGATACTACTTTTATTTCATTCAGTGAAATTATATTATACGAACGTAAAGGCATTATGCCAAAAATTTTACTGAGAGTGTTTAATGTACAAAAATGTTTAATGTGTACTTACATCAGTTGGGACAGTTTACATATTTTTTTAAAAAGGTCTTATTAAGAGTTAAGTTTTTTTTAGAACGTCAAAGGTAAGCCGTTGTCACAACGTAACAAGCGTAACATTGTTCTTCTTGGTCGAGTAATGCAATAAAATAAACATCACACCTGTATTTACCAAATAGGTTAAGGACACACAAAACGCTACATAGAAATAAATAAATAAATAAATAAATAAATATCACTGGACAATTCACACCAATCGCCTAGTCCCAAATTAGGCAATTTAATGCCTGTGTTATGGGTACTAGACAACGGATAAACTTACTTATATATAGATAAACATCCAAGACTCGAGAGCAAACATTCGTATTCATCATATAAACATCTGCCCCGACCGGGGATCGAACCCGGGACCTTAAGCTTCACAGTCAGGTTCTCTAACCGCTGGGCTATCGGGCCGTCAGAAATAACCACGACAATTTCACATTCGGCAGCCATTTTTACCATAATTTCTAGGAATTTAGTTAAAAGAAGTAGAATAGTGACATGATGCATCTTAAAATGCTTGCTTATTAAAATGAGAGAATATCGCAAAAGTATCGATATCTATCCATAGCTAAACAATATTAGTTTAGGCTGCGCCAGTAGTAAGCGAACAACAAACAAGTGGAAAGTACAATGGACCCAATAACGCGCACCTGTGTCAACGCGTGTACAGTCGGATGGAGTTTATAGAGCTTTATTCTTGGGAAAGCTCGGTTTGAGCTTTTTAGGTAGAACAAGTTGTTGATGATACTAATAAAAATGCTGTTTTGATCCGCAAATAGATTGTAAAGAAGATTAAGAATTAAACTATTGAAATTAAATGTAATGATGTAAATTATTGAAGCCGTGGTAGCCCAGCGGTTCGAACTGTGGCCTCTCAAGCAGAGGGTCGTGGGTTCAAACCCCGTGCTCGCACCTCTGTTTTTTTCGGAATTTATGTGCGATTTCGAATTTGATATTTATCACGAGCTATTCGGTGAAGGATAACATCGTGAGGAAACCTACACACAGCGACGAAGTAATTCAACGTTGTGTGTGAAGTTCCCAATCCGCTGGGCCCGCGTGGGAACTATACCCCAAGCCCTCTCATACTGAGAGGAGGCCTGTGCCCTGCAGTGGGACGTATATAGGCTGATGATGATGAAGATTAAGAATATTTACTTTCTTAAACACAGTGTTACCACAGAACAGTAACCGTACAGAAGTCAATCTCCATAAGGCGCAGCGCAGACGACAGACTTTTGCGCGATCGAGTCTGCAGAGCAATAAAATTTCTGAATGGCGCGCTGACAGTTTCCATTCAGAAATTTTATTGCTCCGCAGACTCGATCGCGCAAAAGTCTGTCGTCTGCGCAGCGCCTACAAAGTGCGCTCGAGCAACGGACACATAGACGCGATATCTCGGACCAGTTGGGACCAGTTCAAGCGCGGTTGCCGCTCGCTCTGGACGCGCGTCTGTCTTTTCTTAACGCAATAATGGAGTAACAAAAGAAAAGCTATTGTAACTGTTCAGTGGACGTTCGTTTAATTCAAGTCTAAACGGTTAATGGACGTTTTTATACTGCCTTAGGTTGCCAAGTGCTGAGTAGGTATCAGTCGCCTCTTACGACATCCACGGAACCATGGGCGTAGCCAGGGGGGGTTTTTGGGGGTTCAAACCCCCCCCCCCCCCGAAAAGTTCAGGCTCCCATACAACAATAGTGAATTTTTTGGTGTCCGACTCGCACTTGACCGATTTTTTTTTCGTCAACCCAAAAACTAAATCCTGGCTACGCCCGTGCACGGAACGGCAGGTGATGATTTCTAAACATACATAACATAAATGTCACGCCTTATTCCCTGCTTAGGCAGAGACAACAGAGTGCCATTCGCTCATATTCTGTCATACTTCTCTCGCTTCACTTACATTCATCACTCTCATCACACACGCTCGACGGTTTCGGGTACTCCATCCAATAAGCATGTATTGTCAAATGGGTTAGGCAGAGCAAAAAAACACAACATAGTCAAAACAATTCAGCTGCAACTTAGCAAAATAGATGATAGAGGTAAGGGGGCGTCCATAAATTACGTGAGGTGTTTTAGGGGGGGAGGGGGTCGAGTCGAATCTCATCTAATCTCACGTTGGGGGGAGGGGGGGTCACGGAAAATATCACGCAATTTTTTTCTTGTTTGAAACAAACAAAAAAACTACTATTTTGGTCCATTTATTCCAGATGCCTAAGGTCTTATTAAAAAGCGAAGTGAGTATGTGGATGGCGCTTTACATTTGACACTTCATGAATGTATCCGAACGAAGAAAAATTTAAGTTTTTTTTTAAGTTACGTCTTTATTTTATTTTTTATTTTCAAATAAATATGTTTTTTTTTTTAAACATTTTGAAAAATCTCACGTGAGATTTGGGGGGTGGGGGAGGGGGTTGAATAAAATCTCACGACATCTCACCCATTCAGAAAATGGAAAAAAACACCTCACGTAATTTATGGACGCCCCCTAACAGTGACAGGTCGCTAGCCTGTCACCTAAAGCGCACTCCAACCATTTCTTGGTCGCCTCTACATTTTGGCATGCAACTGTACGTCCCAATCAAACCAAACAATGTATAAATGCGCTACCTATTGTTCTTCCACAAAGGCCGCTAAAGGAATTACTCCACAAATAATCCAGTAGGAATGTATGGTGCAAACAAGTCGGTGCCTGTTAGGCCGTTATTGTTTTGTAATTATTTACTTTTTTTAGGTATAAAAGAAAATGAGCAAGGTTTTTGTGTATTAAAGATAAGTCACATCTTATTAGAAGTCCTTCTTATAATTATCTATACTTACCTGTTGATAGTTTTCATTCAATTATACCGAATAAGTAACTAACTTAGTAGGCATGACGACCGAAAAAAAATACAACATTCATAGGCCTGTTTTCCTAAATTGTACAAAACGGTAAACAGACAACATCAAGACTTTTTCATATTTCGAGGCGAACGAACTATAATTAATAATTCCTAAGTAGCCTCTTACCATATCCATAGATTTTCAAGTCACTCGTCATCCCTATTGCAAAGAAAAAGTATTTACCAATTGTTCAGGTAAATAATGACACTAAAAGCAACAAGTCATTATTTCCTCTCGCAGACTTGTCTGAAACACGTCTCATTAGTCGTTATAAACGCTCTCTATTACCCAAAATCAAACTATCACTTAAGGCCAAATTGGGACTGTGGGCGGCGCAAGTGTGCACCGAGCCTAATGCGGACCCTAGTGCGTGTGCACCGCCCTTGGCCACGTGCCCGTCGCGTGTGTAACGGCCCTTTTATTGGGCTTTTAGCGGAGCACGTTTTAAGATAAATTGGCGGTTTTGAAGTTACGTCGTTTTACGTCGATTAGTTTTTCGATGATTTTTGTTGTAATTTGTTTTGAGTAAGAATAAAGCGATCTTGTTTGCACTCGCCGTGTGTATAAAAGGGTGTAATAGCTGGGTAAGCACGGTCAAAACGACCTAGCAAAAAAAATCCTTTTATTGGACTCTTTACATAACTACTCGTATGTAGGTATAATAATACGAATCAGCCTGAAACATGTCGAGCTAAACTCGATTTAAAGCGTGAGTTATCCGTATTTTATAAGATGAGTGAGTCTCACGGTAGGTATAATGTTTAAGTTGAGCTCTTAGTATTATGATCACTCATGTTAAACAGGGATCATTTCACTCGTATGATATAATTTTATCTGGTGTGGAAATATACGGCTAGCACAACATAGACACACATAGACCCATTTTGTTACAATTTTACCGCACTTAACTCAAAAATTCTAATCTCCTTAAAACATTTGTTGTAAAAAAACAAAAATTCAAAATTAATTATGCACCCAGCGACATAAATTCACGGCCTCAATTAACTTAAAAGCCAGTGTGCGGCCGCCCTTAGCTAAGGCCGGGCGCACTCGGCCCCGCCCACGGGTCAAATGGGTAAAAGTTGGGTAAATAAATAAAAACATTGGGTATATTTGACAGTCACTTGGTAATAGACGAGGGATTTCGGAAATAGGGTAAAAAGTCTTATTTATCAGATTTTATAAGAAACTAGCTTTTGCCCGCGGCTCCGCTCGCGTTAAATTCGGGGTATCACAGAAGAGATCACACATACCAATTTTATAACTTTCTACATTGAAAACTTCCACTCCTCACTTTAGGGAAATGGGGGGTTTTGAAGAGACAAAATGTAGCCTATGTCACTCTCCATGTCCTAAACTATCTCTAATCTCTACCTAAAAAATCACGTCAATCCATCGCTCCATTTAGCCGTGAAAGACGGACAAACAAACAAACACACTTTCACATTTATATATTGGTACGGATTTGACGCAGTGCGCGTTTGGCAATAGCCTTTGCGTATCGTAGATACATACATACAATCACGCCTGTGCTCTCAAATGGGGTAGGCAGAGCACACGAAACGTGAAATAGACATAACCATGATTATGACCATATCACGCTTTGCAGCCACTTTTAGCATCATTTTGGGTTTGAAAACAGATGGAGGTAGTATAATAGTGACAGGTTGCTAGCCTGTCGACTAAAGAATACCTAAACCCATCCTCAGTCGCCTCTTACGACATCCACGGAAGAGGTGGAGAGGTGCTATTCTAGACCCGACACACGGGACTTCTTTTATCTATGTTTAAACCTAACGAAACGTGAAATAGTCATAGTTTTGTCTACATAACAATTCGCATGCTCTGCCTACTATTTCCAAAGTTGCGTTTTTCTGGAATAAAAAGGTTAATACTAACTCCACATCTATTTCCATCGCTATCAGTTCAGCAGTTGAAGCGTAGAAAGGTGACAGAGTATATTTCACATTTACAATATTATACATACAAACGTACATACATACATACAATCACGGCTGTGTTCCCAAATGGGGTAGGCAGAGCACATGAAAAGTGACATAGACAAACCATGATTGAAACCATGGTGTCAATAATTTAGTTTCCTCTCTGCCTCTCAAAGGTTGGCTGTAAGAGATCCCTTAAGGGATAAGTCCGCCTTTGTACTTCGCCATTTCATTTGTATATAATTTTGTTTTTTGTACATACATATAATCATACATATAATCACGCCTATGTTCCCAAAAGGGGTAGGCAGAGCACACGAAACGTGAAATAGACATAACGATAATTATGACTATTTCACACTTCGCAGCCACTTCTAGCATCGTTTTGGGTTTGTAAACAGATGTAAGAGGTAGTATAATAGTGACAGGTTGCTAGCCTGTCGCCTAAAGAATACCTAAACCCATTTCCTTAGTCGCCTCTTACGACATACACGGAAGAAATGGAGAGGTGCTATTCTAGACCCGACACCACACGGAATTGTTTTTTGTATTTTGTGTTTTTTCCTTTTGTACAATAAAGTGTTTACTTACTTACCATGATTATGACTATATCACGCTTTGCAGCCACTTCTAGCATAGTTTTAGGTTTGCAAAGATGGAAGAGGCAGAATAGTGACAGGTTGATAGCCTGTCGCCTAAAGCATACTTAAACCTATTTCCTTAGTCGCCTTTTACGACATCCACGGAAGAAATGAAGGTGTTTTTCTATCCCCGACACCACACAATATTATGCAATAACTAAACGCATCGAGCAACAAGGCAGGTGTCACCGCCATTTTGTTTCCGAGCTTTCATTACGAATTGTAAAAAGGTTTACGACCGCTGTGATATCTTAAACGCGCCAACTGTTTACGACCTCTGCATTCCTACTTTGTTGCGATATTATCTGGGACGTCAATTACTAGTCAGTTTAAAGGTTTTATTTGGTTTTTTACAAAGTTGTGGACACGAATCGAAGGCAACAAAAGAGGCATTAATTCCTGTCATTATCGGACATAGCGCTGATTTTCATGAGCATAATGGTCGCCATGTGGTGTCGGGCTTAGAACACCTCTCCATTTCTGCCGTGGATGTCGTAAGAGGTGACTAAGGAAAGTTAAGGTATGTTTCAGGCAATAGGCTAGCGACCTTTCGCTATTGTACCCGCCAACTTAAAATTATCACAAAAAGCATAATAATTATCCTAGAAGTAGCAACGAAACGTGAAATAGTCATGGTTTTGTCCATGTAGCGTTTTGTGTGCTCTGGAAACCCTATTTGGAAATACAGGGGTAATGTATGTTTCGCAAAGATTTCGTGTTCTATAAATTTATAACTTCAAAAAAGACGTAAGTGCTCTTACGTCCTTTTTGACTTCAATCTTAAGTTTAGAATAGAATAGAATAGAAAAAACTTTATTGTTGAACCGTGTAACATAGATGTTTACATAAATACATAAAAGCATTAGCACCAACGGTTACCCATTACGGGTGTACAATATTTACTTAAAACTAAGGAGAAACTGGTCAAATATTATTTTACATTATTTAACGCGAAAAGTCAAAAAAATCTTTCAAGGAATAAAAACAGTTCCTAATTAACCATATTTTTAAATTGCGTTTAAATTTCATGTCATCTAGCATTTTCAATTCATTAGGAAGCTGATTAAAAACCCGAATGGCACTAATAAACGAGCTTTTGCCATAAGTTTTATTTTTTGCCATAGGCAATATTAAATTGTACCTCTATATTGAGTGCTTATAAAATAAAAAGTAAACAGAATTATGATATTTTAAAAGCTTATGGTCTATGTTTCTTTATTGAAAGTGACATGTTTTAGTAGTTTCGCAGGGAATATGTAATGTCTCTTCAAATTACCTCGTTCAATTTATTTGTGCCAATTTGTATGAACTCATATTTGCCTAAATTTGTGAACTAATGAGTTAAATTCGTTATTATGTGGAAAAATCACAGGAAAATCATCAATAAATCATATCAAAAGTAAACTAAGATTACAAAATATTCACCTCATCTCTACTTCAAAAACGCAAATCGTCCGATGGTCCACAAAACTTCACTTTTTCGTGAAATACACATTTCACCCTACAATAATTGAATGTATTTTTCATCATGACATGAATGAGTCTCACCGTACTTCCATGCAAAGTTCCTCTAAAATACCTGAAAAGTTCAAGGAATTCGTCTAATTACTAACTGTTGCAACCATAAACAAGTTGATTGAGCATAGCATCGCCGCAGACAATGGCACTCTCGCGCATAAAATGATCCATTCATCCGATGTCATCGGAACCACTGTTACACGGATTACACAATTGCTATGACGCGTTTAGTTTGCTTGCTAGTTGTAGGTAAGTACTTGAAGACAAGTCACTGCGGAGTACAGTTCTATCGAAGTGGAATCGGCATTTGTCACACTTGAAGTTGTATTTATGCAACGGATCTTTGAAACTTCGTTGGCGCGATGTAGGATTTAATTCGGCTATTCCACGATAGGTGGCGCTAGGGCGCTACAGACATGGTTTTGTCTATATAGTGCGCTCTGTGTAAGTGTGTACCCTATTTGAAAACACAGGTGCGATACTATGTTATGTTGAGTTCGTTAGTATTTAGTATGGCTACCGAGACGAGCTTCAGATTAAGCCCTAGAATGTCTGAGTTTTCCGGTGATTTAAAGTGATAAATTGCTTAGAGGCTTTGAAAGCAAACTCGGGAGTGAATTGAAATTGAAACGCGCTTCAGCGCGTTGTCACTACAGTGCACTTCAGGCCGCAGACGAACTATTGTTATAAATGAAAACGTGACTTTTATAACTTTTTCATTTAGTCACACACTTAGGTTGAAAATGACACAAGCCAGTAAAATTACTTCACACTCTTTGTCGATGAGCATACTTAGTGAGTTACGTAAGACATGACCCTAGACAGAAAACATCTCGCGGCAGTACTTTTTGACTTAGGTCAAAGTGACAAGCCAGTAACTCTCCACTCGCACGCCAGCTACTAGAAACCACTGAACCCAGCACCGCGCGCACGACAAAAGCGCGTACAGTCACGACTTTCCTCCGTGACTCCATAGTACAGTTTTTGTACAAACCCAAACAGAAACAGCTGTTTTTGCAGAACTTATTATAGTAACGGTAAAATTGCGTTATTTCTATAGAGAAATGGGTGCGATGTAACTAATATTGTGTAGAGGTTTTGTAATACCGATCGAGCGACACTGTTGGAAACGATTTTGTGCGTAGTGTTCGCTTGAACTGAGGCGGCTGAAAAGGCCGTTGACCCCAAGTACCGTAGACGTTCATTGCATTGGTAAAGATAAGTTGACAAACGACAGCAGACGTGTTGTCGCGTCAAATCAGAATCAAACATGAAAATTTGATTGAAGCAAGTAGGCTGTAGACTCTTGGGCGTCTAGTTTGAGTCTACCATAGCCTCGTACAGATCACGATTACCAAAGAGATAAATACGTACCATCGCGAACCGGGATTGTTGAGCCACTTACCTATGTTTGCAACTTGGTCGTGTAATACTAATTCAATAGCTAACATCTAGTCGGTCACATCGGTCATTGATTACACGTCTAAATTGCGAACAGTGGCAAGTGGCTCAACAATCCCAGTTCGCGACTGTACATTACGCCTGTATTCCAAAGTGTGGTCTTGGTTTTATCTGCGTAGCGTTTCCTGTGCTCAGCCTGTCCCGTTTAGGAACACAGGTAAATAACCTGTCACTTTTATTAACTGTTGTGATCCAAATCTGCGAAAATTACGGTTTCGTCTATTTAGCGGTTCTTCTGATCTCTCCTAAAGCATACCTGAACATATTTCCTTAGTCGCAGCCGCCTCTTATGACATCCTCGGAAGAAATAGAGAGTTATTCTAATTCTGACACTACAAGTAGTGAAAACAAACGTAATGTTATGTACTTATGTATGTATTTACTATTACACCCTCACTTACATGCCCGCCCGCCGCGCCTTGACAAAAGACTCCGGGTGAAAAGCTCGCATAGTTTAAACCGTCTTGACTGCTTTTGACAGTTGACAGTTTCCACAATGGCTAGTTCGGGGTGCGTCACTCGCGCCCCCTGTCGCATTGACGGGCGATTAAAATTATTGAAAGATGGCAAAGGGTTTTTAAGGGCTTAGGGGTGTTATCCGGATGCGGGGTCAATATCTTGGGGTCAACGACTTCTGGCGTCTTCGGGTCGTTATAACATCACGACGTGACAAGGTGGCTTAGTGCTAAAATTACACTGTCTTTATTACACTGGCTGTTGGCAGTTGCGTCTGCTTGGAATTGTTTTATTAAAATTCTACGAGATTTACGACTTTAGGTTTGCTTTAGTCGACAAGCTAGCAACGTAGCAACATTATTTTTTTCGTACAATAGGCCCATCATTCTGAGAATGTACCTAAGACTGTTTTTCAAGAAATGCCCCTACTAAGAGCTCTGCAAGCTATTGGTACCGGTACTGGTACCGCGTAGGTATACCGGGCGAAATTAATCCACACAGACCACGCAACGTCTAATCCCAATGTCTCTCACAATTAGTAAAGTAGGGGAGGTCCATGCACTGCTGAAACCTCGTGAAATGACTACGGCAAGGTAACGGCAAAAAAGAGAGCAATATGTTTACGACCAAGCATGTTCGGGAGTGGACGTGTGCTTCATAATTTGTTCGCATTATAGGACAAATTTCACCAAGAAGTTCAATATTGAGTATTTATGTCATGCAACTGGCCAATTTTAGAAGTATCTCAACCTGCTAAACATCCAATTTCCCTGACTGTACTATCTGATACAAGAAAGTCCTGAACTGACCTGCTCTCAGAGCGTCCATGGGTACGCTGGGGTACGGAATGGAGTACGGGTACCCCTCCTTCCTGAGGGTCTTGGGTTTCCTCCGAGGCCTGTACTTGTAGTCTGGGTGCTCCTTCATGTGCATCGCTCGGAGCCGCTTGGCCTCATCAATGAAGGGTCTTTTGGCGTCTTCGGTCAGGAGTTTCCATTCAGCACCTGTGAAAGAAAGGGGTGATTTTAAGGATTGGTGTATATCAGCGTTGGACAGAAGCCCTCTTAGGCCGGCCACATACATTCGGAAAAAAACCGTTTTCGGAATCTCGATTCGGAATATCGAACGCAGTCAATCCATATAAATCTATGGACCAGCCACATACAGTCTGGATTTAATGCGTTCGGATATTCCGTTTGGATATTCCGAATCGGGAATTCGGAAATTCCGTATGTATATGGCCGGCCTAAGTAAGGCTTGGGCTGAAAATCCTGCCCGGCATTAGGTAATGGGAACTTCACACGCAACAAGGTTGAATTACATTTTGCGTATAAATTGCAGCAGCTCGAGTGGGTGGAGAGTGGGATTATTATAAGGTGTAGATTTTTGATCACAGTAAATATTTTTTAAAGTTATTCACGATTTTTTTTAGTATTAGAAAATTAACAAGAATTTGTTTTGTTAAAGAAATAGGCTTCACAAGGCTATTAGACGAAGTCTTCATCTAACAACGCCTTCATGAGGTTAGAAACAAAAGCAAGCCTTTCTGTTTTCAAACAACGCGGTAAATGACCAATAGGAAGCTTGGACGGGACGCATTATAGCCAATAGCAGCGCTGCCATTACCAGCCTGTCCAATGGCATTCAGCAAACTGCTCGCAGTTGATTATGGCACCACAAAGCCACTGTCATAAGCCACCATTATGGCATAGAAACAAAAACAGAAAAGTAATTTGCTCTAACCATCCCCCATTCCGTGAACAATGGCATTGAATCGATACAACATAATCGAAAGCCTGAACGACCCGTCTCCCAACGCGATTCAAGAGACCAACCCTTTGTCCCCCCCATTTATGGAAGGCTGTATTCATCGATACCGTGGAGGGAGGCTGGCCATTCAAAGAGACAAGACAATCCCGATTCAGGCAAGCACAAAAGCGAAAACAATGTCGCCAACGCAGAAAGGAACAATCCGGCTCCGAGGACCATTTGCCTTCTCCCTTGCTCTCGGCTCTAAGCTGCTCGGAGGGAGCAGGACGGCACCAACAATGGCGGAAAGCGCCGCCTAATGACGAATTTGCGCTTTTCATTCCGCTACAGAAGTTTTTCCCGGTTCGTCATTATTGTCGATACTTCGGAGGGTAGTCCTTTTGTCGGTTGTATGATAAGGATCGTGTACTTAGCGCGTATAAAGGCCACAACGGCAGCACCGCAGCTGTATGACGGCCAGAGATTTCGCCAAATGAGATTTCGCTTTTTAATTTCCTTGAAATGGCGGGCGTTTTCAATATTTTGTAGTTACAGATAAATTGGGTAAATGACGGCCGGTGACGCGGGTGGCGGTTTTTAAATAACTTATTGGTTTTTTGAGTTTCATTTGAATGGATGGTTGACATTAATCAGCGGGGGTTTTGATATAATTTGATAAATTACAGTTATTGGAAACTTTGTTTGTAAGGAGGTCTCAAACCTTTTCCGATGCAATTGGTAAAGAACCAATTTCTTAACATGAATAAGGAAGCAAGAACACTAACCTAACTGAAGTTAAGTTTAACTTTTATAATACACTTTGGAGCTCAGAAAAATAGAGTTTAGTGTACTTAAAACAATGATTTAATTTGCATTTTTTTATGTAGTTAACGGAATCTTCTTGTGAATTTGGAACTACTGAGAACCTCGCTAGGGTTTTCCCGGTAAAATGTATTGCTCATCTTCTTCTCTCATGATTGGTTAGAACGGGACTTTATTAAATACATATCGAGGATAAAACTTCGCCTATATTGTTAACAACTGTAATTATAATCTCAAATCTCCAATTTCGTACAAAAACGTTTGGGTGATACGTAAAACTACCAAAAACAAAAGATATTATCGCATCTAGTGATATTTTACTTTTGTCTAAACATTAAAGAAAATACATCACATTATTACAGTCGCATTTTCCTTTAGATTGCAGTGTGTGTCGAATTAATGTCATCTGTCTGCCGCATTTGCATGCAGAATGTGAAACTTAAAACAAATCTTCTTTTGTGCGGTTCACAATGCTTAGAACGCGAATAACTCTAAAGTAGGGTCGCCGCGCTGTAAAACTGTTTTCTTAGGACAGTTTTCTCATTTTATAATAGCTATTTGGTGGGTCGTTAGCAAATTTTTGAGCAAGTCAACTTTCAACGTGTATTTACTGAACTTATGAGTTATTTAAACGACTTCGAAACGAAGTTTATCTATACGTGGTCTCTTTTAAATTAAGTTTAAGTAAAGCGTACCCAAATTGTAAAGTTTTTATACATATTATTTGTGGGCTCGTGATGGGTATTTTCCACTGATTTAAAGCGCTTATTGTCTACCTAAATTAAATACAGGTAAACTTAATACTGAAAGTATCTTTTTGCTAGCCTGCACTGGTGTCCCAATGCTGGGCAAAGTCCAACCAACTCTCCTTGTCGGTACTAAAGTTTGTTCTATCCTAAACTCCAGCCACTCTTTTACTAAACAAGATCATATCCTATTTTTGCCGTGGTCTGTCGTGACTACGATTCGTCTTTTAGGCATCCACTGAGCGGAGACGCGTGCCATCTGGAAAAATAATAACTAAGGAAAATCTCTGTTAGCGCCGTAATGTTATATTCTTTGAAACGTCAAGTTATTGCTGATGACGATTAGGTTAATACTTAAATTAAATAATATTTTATCACCAGAAAAAAGTAGTATAAATGTTACGAAGAACGCTTCAAGGCCTAAGATGAAAGTAGAATAAGCCAAGATCGTTTCTTTCCCACCAATACTAACATGATCACACTTACATAACTGTAAAAAAGTTGTTTAAAATAATATTCAAGCGGGAATTGTCCTAATTAATAGCAACTGATGGCCACCGTACTTCGGGGACACAATGCCGCCGCAACTGTCACATTCTAAAGCTTTTGTTGTGAATGTAATTATAATGTAAATACGGTTAAAACGACATTGAGACTAGCAAGTGTGTGTTTTGCACGAGAGTGGATTCTCGCGGACTGTTGTAGAACAAAAGTCTATGCTGAATAGGTGGAAACTGCTTTGTACGTAGTCAAACGAATAATAACTAAGTGTTTTTCATATTGTAATCAGCTGTACAATAAATTGTCTGCGTTTTTTTGTCGATCCTTGGCATGGTTATTCTAACTCCTGAGAACCCGAAAGATAGCACCTAATTTCTGACGATGAATGATTAATTTCCCGTGTGGTGCCGGGTTAGAATAGCACCTCCCCCTTTCTTCTAGTGGGTGTCGTAAGAGTCGACTCTGGGAAAGGGTTAGTGTATTGTGGGCGATGGGCTAGCAACTTGTCACTGCAATATCACGTTTAACCATCTGGTTACCCTGAAATTGCTAAACGTGGCACTGGATTTTTGAATTCACGTGCTCAGCCTACCCCTCTTGGGAATACAGAGAATATGTATGTATGTATGTATGTAATCCTTACTATCCTTATCCTTAATATTATAATCCTTAATATTATAAGTCAGAAAGTGAGTTTGTTTGTTTGTTTTTTTGTTTGTTCCGCTTTCACACCGTAACTACTGAACCGATTGATAGATCGATGGCGCTGTGTGTCGTTTGAAACGAGGAGTTTTCTTATAGTTGTGCTTTATACCGCAATATAACCGAGTTCCACGCGGGCGAAGCCGCGGGCGGAAAGCTAGTAATAAATAAATTAAGTTCATTTTTTTAGCCTAATAGTACTTATATCCCAATGCTGGGCAAAGGGCTTTCCTTCAGTCCACTCCTTTTCCCTGACACCCACATCTGTTATACGAGTTTTGGAGCGCAGTGCTGTGTTTCTGATCTGATCGGGTATTCGAACAGAGTTAAGGTTAACACTTTCTTGTGAACAAACATTTAGTTAGAGAGTGAAAAAAAGGGTTTTATGATCAAATCATGTCATGTCAGTGGTGTCGGGCCTAGAAAAACACCTCTCCACAACATTTCTTCCGTGGATGTCGCAAGAGTGTGGAAATTGGTTTAAGTTTGATTTAGGCGACAGGCTAGCAACCAAAGTGGCTACGAAACATGAAATATTCAACATTACAATGACAATGTATCCTCTACCATGCTCTATCCAAGAAGCTTCCTGAGCTGTGTTATATAGCAGAGTTTTAAACAGCATAACCTAACCTAACCTCTCGGCGCTTGTTACAAGTTTTCTCCAACAAACCTACACATCATCTATGCACAATTGCACGGCATTTCCATCAGTTTTCGCAAACAGTAGGTAATTATTAACCACTTTAATTAACCGTTGACAAAACCAAGCCAACAAAGAGCGAGTGTTGCCACTCGGGAGTGATTATTTCCTACAACCTCGCGCGGGCACAATGCGCGGGCAACACTGCATAGAGGAGTATTCGGGTTGCTATTGCATGGCCTATTGTTTTACTAAGTCGTTTTATTGTAGTCGAAGAAGTGTAAATGTACGTTTGTATTTTTACTGGTAAAACTTTTACAGCCAGTCATTTTTAGTGAGGAATCTATCGAAACATTAAAAAAAACACGATTGCTGCATGAGAGTCCCGTAAATAATTCATCATCATCATCATCAGCCTATATCCGTCCCACTGCAGGGCACAGGCCTCCTCTCAGTATGAGAGGGCTTGGGCGATAGTTCCCACGCGGGCCCAGTGCGGATTGGGAACTTCACACACAACGTTGAATTACTTCGTCGCTGTGTGTAGGTTTTCTCACGATGTTTTCCTTCACCGAATAGCTCGTGATAAATTTGATATCGCACATAAATTCCGAAAAATTCAGAGGCCTCTGCTTGAGAGGCCACAGTTCGAACCGCTGGGCTATCACGGCCCGTAAATATTTTTTTTTTTTTTTTTTACTATTTGTTGCTATAACATCAATACATATTTTTTGAAAATGAAACAGTCTACCTAGCACGGTTCGCGAGATACCTGGCGACAGATGGATGGACCGCCGGACAGACAGCGAAGTCTCGGTAAAAGTACCTTTTTCCCTCTTTGGGTACGGAACCCTAAAAAAAGAATTATGACTGTAGCAATAGCACATTTTCGTCACATACGTTTTAAGGGACATCAATGTCTCTCAATAATTTAGCACATTTTGAAAACTGTTTTCATGTAGGTATATTTTTTTAACTAAAACAGCAGCCACATTTAAATTACATGCCTACTGCACCTACCTATACCTAATAGACTTGACAACATACAATCACGCCTGTGTTCCCAAATGGGGTAGGCAGAGCACACGAAATGACATAGACAACCACGATTAGGACTATATCACGCTTTGCAGCCATAGCATAGTACATATTAGGTTTGCAAACGTACATATAGATACACTTGGCAGATACGTACTATCAAGACTCATACTCAACGGATCAACGTCGCCATCAACATAACTCGGAAGCGCTTTTTTATCAACAACCATTGTCTAGCACAAACGTAGAAACAAACATACACAATACACACACGTTAGGCATACAGAACGTAACAAAGGCTTCTTCTCTGTGTGCTGTATTAAAGCCGGTATTGTGTTCGGAATCGGACGAAAATGCTCTTCATTACACTGAAAGCTTGTGTGTCGTGCGACAATGGGGGTTGCCCCCCTTAGGGGTGGGTGGGGGCGCCAACAAAGACGAATAGCGAAGGCGCGCCACCCTTTACCGGAAAATTGAAATGTAAGAAACTGTATTTGGGTCATGATTTTATTAAATGTTAATAGATTCGGTCTTTTAGTGCGTGGAATGCTTCGCGGCGCTTTTTAGGGTTTGAGAGTGCGACACTTATAGCAGTGAGGAAGGCAGAGCACAAGATGTTACATAGACAAAATCATGACACTATTAGCACAATCTTTGGGTTTCAAGTTGATACATACATACATAACAGTCACGCCTTATTCCCTGCGGGGTAGGCAGAGACAACAGATATCAAGTTGATAAAAGAGGTATAATAGAGACAAGTTGCTAGCCTGTCGTATGACCTAAACTTTTCTTTAGTCACGTCTTAAGACACACACGGGAGTTATTCTATACCCAACTTAAAGAAAATCTCAATACAATTTTCAGTACGAGTGGAAGAAAATTGAAGAATAAGAATCGTTACTTTTCTATCTCAAGAAAGGCAAACTGTAGATAAATCAAATATTGGGACCGGCCGTAAACAGAACTTACATACATCATGCTTGTCTATCCAAATGGGGTAGGCAGAGCACACAATACGTTCCAGGGCCAAAACAATAACGAATCCACGTTACGTTGCCACATTTAGCATATTCTTAAGTTTTAAGTTATATCAAAGAACTTTAAATCTAACAGCGTTTGGAAAAAAAATCATTACTCGTTTTCCCATCAGAGGTGTTATCTTATATGCACGAAAACAGATAGGAAGAACCCTGTCACAGCAAGCCTTCGCTGCATTTCCTAATAATCTACGACGAACGCGGCAAAAGTTTCTTGCGATAAGGTTCTATCCAGTCATTCTAAGCTACAATACTAATGTGAGGAGACGTGGGGAAGTTTTGCTTACTTAGGGGAAAGTGGGTCCCACGGGATCTAAATCAGGCCCCAATGTCGCATAATAAAAAGAAAAACCGGCCAAGTGTGATTTGGAGTCGTGCTTGAAGGGTTCCGTAGCAGAAACTGCAAAAAAATCACGTGTGTTATTTGGAGCCCTCTTAAATACTTATTATTTTTACATTGAAATGTATGTACATACTTATTTTTAAAGAAAATGTACAACAAAATATTCTGTGAAGTGTGTACCTATTACTGATATTTAGATCGACCCAAAAACACCAAGAAAAATCACGATTGCTGTATGGAAGCCCCACTTAAATAATAGTTTTGTTTAATTGTACCTAAGTATTTGTAGTTGTAGCGGCAATAGAAATACGTACATACATACATACACATTCTCACGCCTGTATTCCCAAGTGGGGTAGGCAGAGCACATGAATTCAAAAATCCAGTGCCACGTTTAGCATTTTCAGGGTAATCAGATGGTTAAACGTGATATTAGTTATGATAGAAATACGTAATCTGAGAAAATTTCAACAGTCTAGCTAGCACTGTTCGTGAGATACAGCCTAGTGACAGACGAACGGACAGCGAAATCCCAATAATAGGGTCCCGTTTTCACCCTTTGGGTACGGAACCCTAAAAATCATCAAATCACCTTTTAGACCTGCAATACAGCTTGGAGTTGTAAAGCAGCTGTGACAGCACTACAAAAGGGACCTTTGCGAGAACGAGGCATTGTTTTACGTTGTTTCTTTGAAGTTTCACTAATATTAAGTGCTATGTGGGAGGTAGTGTTGATTTGTTCTGCAGTTTCTCGAGTCGATATGCAGGTGCCACAAAAATTTTAAAATTACAAAAATTTGATTCAAAATTGCAGTGTCGCTGATTGATTTTTTAGTTTTTTTTCTGTGGATTTTTTTAATTTTTATGGACAGCGAGAACTTTGAATAATAATAATCAAATGAAACATTTCCATAGACATTTTCATAGTGTTGGTACTGACTCGATTCTGTTAATTTGTATCACTTTCATTCTTTGATACTAGTCAAATGTGGAAAATTCTGCTTAAATTAAAGGAAGACGAAGTCGCGAACAACTACTAGTTTTTATAAATCCAAATTTCCAAAAAACTATTCCAAATACTTTAAAAACTAAAGCAAAAACACCTAGAAAATAAATGCAAAAAGTTACCGAAAAACAAAAATGTTAGTCCGGGAGCGACACACAAAAACAACAATGACAAAAATGTGATAATTAAACAAGCACAAACGGGACAGGAGACGACAACGGCTTTTTTGCCGCCCCTACGAAGCCTGCGTGGTATAGATAAGCCTTGCGTAAGTAGAAGCCACAATAGCGGGAGTCGGCGAAAATAAAACTGAAATAAAACGTAGCATTGCAGCCAGTAGCTGTATTGGGATGCAAATGTGTTGTTTAGATAAGCGTTTAGTTTGAGATAGAGCGGCTGAGAACTGCTCGATTTAATTAGGTTTTTTGACCGATTGCCAAGTATATCTATCATACATATATCACGCTCGTATTCCCAAATGGGGTAGGTAGAGCACACGACATGATACAGACTAAAAACAATGACTAGTTCACGCTTTGTAACTTTTTCTAGCATACTTTTAGGTTTAGTTATGAGGTACAAGTTACAGGTTGCCCAACCTGCCTCCTAAAATATACCTTAACATATTTCCTTAGTCGCCACTATAAATTTTAAACCGGATACCACACGGGGATTTTCAAGTATGCCTTTTAAAATAGGCAATGATTGAAGCGTCACAGTTATTCGCACTCAATTAGTTTTTTAAGTAGCTTCTGGTACCTGGATCCGGTTCTAAATTAACTAAGAGAGAGAACTGGCAGCTTGAACGTTTATTGCATCCATTTGCATCCTGAAAGTTATTGACCCGGGAGTTAACCTCAAGAAACCACATGCACCAAAAGAAATCTATTACGCAGCCACGAAGAAAAACACAATCTCGCTCCCGTTCTACACTGTAAAATAGTAAGTCATTCTATATTCACTACAAATTTAACGCAATAGCCACTTTAATAGGATCCATGGCAACAATACCTATAGTGGTATCGAGAAGATCATTGTGCTGTAAAAAGGCTTTATGCTGGCTTTATACGATTTTGTACGCTGCCTCTATTGGGTATGGGTCTCGGTCTGCAGCCAATAGCTGCCCCGGTTCTTTAATTGCTGCATCTGTCACAAAAAGTGGGAAACAAAAAATAGATTTGGGGGAAATAATGTTATGTAATCGGAGCGGGGAAAATCGAAGTAGATTGGGACCGCCATACGTCGTGCGTGTGGCGTACGTTGAAAAAGTATGTGAAAGGAGTTGGAATTAGTTAAAAGCTTTTTTGTCGCTGTGTACTGCCTTTGGGAGAGGAAATAAAGCAGCTTCTAAAGCGTTAAAGAGAAAAGAGTTACTTTATGTAACCGCTATGTTTATATTAAACGGACGATTGTTTTACATTCAATGAAAAGTACGTGAAGCCATAGAGATTAGCAGACGTCCAAATTTTAATCGAGATAGTGGTTGGTCGGTGCCTCCGAGTTGGATGACTGTTTTGAATCTTCGTACTGCGTCTACAGTGAGTGTGGAGGTGCCTTTACAAAATGATGTGGTTAGTGTTGTGTGCTATCCTATTTTTGACAATAATATAAATGACGATAATAACGAGGGTAGTCTTGTGCCAGTGCCAGTGTTAGTTTCGTCGAGCACAAGTAGTCGCGCGAAGAGCGCGGAGGCACGCAGTTCGCGCTTGGCTGCAGCAGCCGCCGCGGCTCCTAGATGAAGGGCTACGAATTAGTCCAAAACATGTCGAGCTAAACTCGATTTAATGCACGTGAGTTATCCGTTAAATTTTCAACATGGACGATTGTTCAATCATCTGGCTACATTTTACATGGATCTGCTGCAGATTTTTGATGTTTTCTGTTTCTATAATAGATAATTAAACGACTGCTTCGAAATATTGCTCCACTTTTACAGAATATTCCGGATGAATGTGATGGAAGCGTTTAAATAAATGACCAAATGTCACGCTTCGTACCAACTCCTATATTTTTTAGCCTTTAAGTTAAGAGCCTCAAACCTTAACCTGTATCCTTAGTCGCCTCTACCTACATCCACAGAAGAAATGGAGATCAACATACCTACATACATACATAACCGTCACGCCTTATTCCCTGCGGGGTAGGCAGAGACAACAGAGCGCCATTCGCATCTATTCTGACATACTTCTCTCGCTTGTGACATTACAGCCTATTATTGCCTTTAATTTATCTATTT
>BHDV01003369.1:136366-146548 GCA_005406045.1 Adoxophyes honmai | reverse complement strand
CATTATCTACTCCTTATCACGAACTACTCTTGTTATTTGATGTTTTCTTTAAGTAAGAAAAGTTTTATTTTAACAACACAAAAAACATAGATCATTTACTACGATAAAGTTGTTCCAAATCGCTGCCAATCGGCAGGGTATCAAGAAAACTGGCAGCATTGCTGCACTGAATGACAATGCGAATCTTCTGGGCAAAAAATAAGCCACCCCTGCGGGATGGGGTCAGGATATACACGCAGGTTGTATCCCACACCAGGGGCCGGCCCAGTTTCCACGGCATAAGCGTCATGCCGTCGGGCATCTTGCTAACATCACGTGTTAAACCAGTTTGTTCAAGGACCGCCGGAACGCCGACACTCACGAGGGCCCAGCGGATGATAACATTCACTAGCGTGACGTAGGATGCGCCATGCACTATTCCCAGGATAAGCCGTAGTGACTGAAAGAGTTGACTTGGGCACCACATTGGCAGCGATGAGGCCCAACACAAACAGTTCCCAAACCAAACAAAGTGAAGTTGCTAACCGGAAAGTGGTATAACCACTTTCTTAAATAACTATACCTAAATAAGTACTAAATAGGATGATGAACTTGAGGGACAGACTCTAATAGAGATATTTCTCCAGACAGATGTTATGCCTGGAGACCGAAGTCCACAGAGATAAAGTTAGAAATTGTATTTATTATGTAGTCGATCCTTAAAACTTCGTTTAATTCGGCTATTCGATGAATGTGGTGCTGGGGCGCTACATCAGGCCGCTTTTTAGACTGAAGGTCGGTAAGACATCGCAGTACCGTGAGAGATTGTAAGAGCCAGTTGTAAAATTGAGCCGCGTTGGCTAGCTTCGATATTCGCCGTGGTTGTCGAAGAGCGAGTTGCTCGGATCCGATATGATTGGCAGAGTGCCTACCTAGAACTACATATGTGAGGGCCATGTACTAGATTAGACACTATAGACACCAGGCATGGAATTTAGCAACATGCTAGTACTGTAAAGTGCCGTAGTCTGGCTTGCTGTTGAAACTACGTCGTTGTTATTATGTCGGTCGAAGAATGTTGCGTTTAATGTCCAATGTCGAGGGTTACTAATGTAGTAAAGACTCTAATAGTGAGATCTCTCTCCAGGCAGATGTTATGTCTGGGAACGTAAGTCCACAGAGAGAAAGTTGGAAGGTAATCTACTTCAATTTTCGTCCAAGTATTGTGAAACTTAATTTTTTTATAGGGGTGAAACCAGCCTTTTTCTTATTCCATCTTATCGAAAAAATATGATTTTGAGATCTCTACTTACATCTGTTTAGGATTATGACAAATATTTGCTTAATATGTGATTTAATTATCAATTTTAGAGAACTTTCATAAACGTTGATTATTTTCCTAGAAACTTGTATTTATTTACACCGTAAATATGAATGTTAGCGAGGGTTCAACTTGATTTGTATCTTTTAGCACTTATTTTCATTGGGGTATTTTTTGTGCAAACTGATATAAGTCAGGTAAATTTTACTTGGAACGAGGTACAAAGTCTCAAAATCGATTTGTCAGGGTTTTATGTTTTACTTTAGTTCAAGCAACATTGAGCTGGGGTCATTTAATGCTGAGTTATAGCATTTTGCAAGTTCATGTATATCACTTTACACCAAGAGATATTTTTAACGCTACAGGTGTGCATCAGGATATAACTGAACTTGTATCATCTGACACATAATATTTTCTGGCATTAGACATTTCAATAGGTACAAGTCGAAGGTTTTCCGCGATTTTCTCCGAACTTATAATGTTTACAGAAAAACCGTAAATACACGTTTATAGAACGAATTTTTATCTATAAATCAAAGTACTTTAGTATATAATAGACCCCTCGGTACACGAACTAGATTTTTTTAAATCTTGTTTTTGCTCTCCTGTAAAATGACGATTTTAGACTTGTATCACTTTTCACAGGAGGCACAGAAATAATGGGATGAAATCACGTTTTTTGATTGATATCACAAGACTCTTTATGCTATACATTTATAGCCTTGAATTATAAACATCTTGAGTAATAGTATAATAATTTTAATTTATGATAACCATTGATGTGAAAAAAGATTTGTGAAATTATTATTTTTTAATTAGGTGTAATTTTTTTTTGTGTTGTACAGAGTAATATTCATAATCAAGAGAAACACTATTTAAAACTTATTTTTTACAGTAATAACTCAATAAATAACTGATATAGTGATAATCACGTCTATAAAACGACGGAGATCACTCAAATAACGGTAATCACCGTGGCGGTAATCACGTGAGCAATTTAGTTTTTAATTAATTACTTCAAAACGGTTAATAAGAACTCAATATTTTTTGTGTAAGTAATTATAACACTGCTTAATATGTCAAAATAATCCGAGTTAAATATATCAACAAAACAAGCCAGAAAAAAATAAAACGGTAATCACTTTCAACTGTGACAAAAAAATCGTGTTGTTTTCTTTCCTTCGTGATTTGGCAGCGACACAATAAGTCACAGGTTCGCACTATTTAGCCGTCGCGGCGTGATAGACTCTTTCTAGGAAGAATCGTCGATGTCTCTCGGAGTGTGCGTTTGAGCAGTACGACGCGTTTTATGGACAAATTAGGTTAAGACGCAAAAATCGGGACACTTTTTAAAAATGGTTTTAAAAATAAACTAACGTAATAATAATTATTTAGGTAATAGGATTTCATTTATCATATAATTGGCTTGCTGTGAACAACAAAAACCTATAAGTAGTTTCCGCGTTTAGTTTTCGAAGTATATGTCATCAACTAACAAATTTTGGAGGTGGGACAAGGCCAAAATGTGGACTCCTCTGACTTTAGATTTTTGTTTCGCGCATTTAATAATAAGAATATACTATTGTTAGACTTATTCTGAGCAGAATAAAGTGTGAATTACGTAAGATATTTTTTTTATAAGGTTATCTGTTAACACGTTCGCTGCGATATTAGGCCTAAGGGCCTAATACGTCGACTCCCAGTCGGTGCGGGAGGAAAATATGGTGTACTCGCGTTCGTGCGAAGCGTGTATTTCGTAGATTGTTCAGAGTACGAAGGAGACAAATATAGCTTTGTAAATATTTATAAAAGGGCTACTAGTTCTGATAATAAAAATAGTATTACGCTTTTAGACCTAATATCGCACTGAACAATAAAATGGTAATTACTTGCGAATATTAGGTCTGAAGGCCTAATATAAAATAACAGGCATATCAACCTAATGTCGCACTGATTGGAGGACATTTTAATTTAGTGTTGTGCTGTGTAGTGGTTAGTGCATGACGTCATTACGATATTGGCATGTTATTTAACAGCGATAGTGCAAAACGTAAGATAAAACTACTTGGGAGTATTATTATTCAACCGGGATCGAGTACCGGTGCACTTTCAAGATCAAGAAGCCCAAAAAAATCTGAAAAATAAAGAAATCTCTTTTTGTTTAATGCCAAAAAAGATATTGTGTAAATTTTACATGCAGGTATAAGTTGTGTTTTTTAAACACTATAAAATGTTACCTGCAATAAACATATTTTATTACTTTACTTATCGACTATTTTTTCCCCATCACTAATATAAACCTTAAATATGGCATTAATTAGGTGCGGTATTAGGTCTAAAAACCTAATGTTTTTTTTGACGTTTTTCTCATATATAACAATCGGGAACCTCGGGCGAAGCCAGTGGGGCATAAATATACTCAATTAAAACAGCATAGATACCAAATTTGCGTGATTTTGTTGATTTTCAGAGAAATAATTGAAGTTTTATCAACCTCTAACCTTTAAGGTCTTTCGTCCTAATGCCGCACCACCTGAAAGTGTACGTCTTAGGCGTTTTGACCTAGTAACGCACTAGAGGGAAAACTTGAAGAATTGTTACCGCAGCTAACGTGTTAAAATTTGGATTTCACAGGTAGTTGAACTTGAGAACACGAAAAATCGCACGGCTGGAGAACGGCCCACTTCATATTTAATGCGATTTCCCGCTAGTAAAAAAATAACAAAAAAAAAAAAATACTTCGTTATACATATCACTTAAGGTTTCGTTAGTTTAGCTAGTTTAGTTTTGTTTATGACTACGAAATACAATTTGGCAGAATTTACATTTTTGTGAATGTGTGCGTCTGTGTAATTCCGGTTGGGCTGAGAATAATCCACTCTCTACCTTCATTATCTCAAAAGCAGCTTAATATGGCTAAGTGTATTAGATAAAAATTGTAGAGAATTTTGAAATCTTCAGCTTTCGTAAACACAAATAAGATTAAAGCTATGGGACCCAATGAGAGATCATTAAATACATTGTTTTAGGCGCCATTTTTTCCATATAGCGGCGCTATTTGCTTAGGCCATGCGAGAAGTTTTATAATAACATCTATTTGCATAATTTTCCCTTTTTTCCGGAAAAGAAACTAGTTTATACATACATACATACATACATACATCACACCTGCATTCCCAAATGAGGCAGGCAGAGTACACGAACGCAACGTAGATGTCGCAGGCGGATTGTATAATCCGCTGTTTTACATTACGCCTAGCCATTTTGCAAAACAGCGCCGTTTTGTAAAGCGGCGGCTCAACGTTCAGCCGGATTGTTATTGCCAAACGTTCTTTGATAAGGCGGCCCACGTTTAGCCGCATCGTACTACTACTAAAATTGTAAGGTGAGCATACTTACCGAATAAAACAATGTTGAAAGTGAAAGCATTTGAACCAATGTATTTAGTTAATTAGTCTATTTAAAAAAAAAAATCCGAGCATTTATAAAAAAAATACTAACCTCGAAGGCCAAAGCGGTAGCTCGGTGCGCTTCGCTCCCACCTTGGCCTTCTAACCTAACCTGTCCGAGTCGTATCAGCTCCGAGGGGTCATGCTCGCTCGCTGCGCTCGCTCGGTCAAAGCGGCGGCTAATCTATCGCCGTATTACATTATGCCTAGCCGTATTGAACAACGTTTAGTGCTGAATTCATTCTGGCGGTTTTTCATTCAGCCGCATACAATCCGGCTAAACGTTGAGCCGCCGCATTACAAAACGGCGCTGTTTTGCAAAATGGCGCTGTTTTGAAAAACGGCTAGGCGTAATGTAAAACGGCGGATTATACAATCCGCCTTCGACATAGACACATACATAATTCCATTTTACGTTTCGTACCCCTTTCTACCATATTTTTTAGGTTTTAAGTTTTAAGTTAAAAGGTATCACACTGACAAGTTGCTAGTTTGTACTCTAAAATATACTTTAACTTTAAAAAACCTTTTGTTAGAGCTGAATCTCTGCAGCCGCAACTCTATCGAATAAGGATGAATAAAAGTAATAAAATCAATTTCATCGATATCACCCCCACGAACTGCTTTAGCACATCACTAGCCAGCACTTACCGCGGCTGCTAGTGACGTTTCATTCCACCGCCGAGGCGAGGCAGGGTACAGTCGACTTCAAAAGAAATCGATCGATCCTTCCACTCTGAATTTCTGAATACAGTTTGGAGTATTTTACTAAATAATTGTAATGGACGGGTTAGTAAATGAACAAAAAATGGTGATCCTAAGGCTTATTAGATACGTAAAAATAACAGAATCATGTAATTATCCGAATGAAAAATAATCATATTACCTTTGTGGTGTCAACATCCATTCTTCATGTCTCTCCATTTCTTCCGTGGATGTCGTTAGAGGCGACCAAGGAAATAGGTTTAAGTATGTTGTGGGGCGACAGTCTAACAACCTGTCACTATTCTACCTCTTAAGCGCGCTCTACACTCGCGACGCGAACACCCGCGAACGCTCGCGAAAGCCGCGAATCGCGAGAGTAGATGTGTTGTTCACGCCTTCGCGTTCGCGCTTCGCGGCGTTCCCCGTCCGGTGGCGGTTTTTTGGTCCGCGACAAAGGGCGCGCGGCGCGCGAACGCGAACGCAGCTACACTCGCAATTGTTTTGCAGTAACGCTCAAGACTTTTGGATGGATTCAGGACTTCATGGATTTTTGTCATCCACCAACGTCTTCTTCTCCATTTCTTTTTTACTTGTTTTTTATCTATAACACAGAGGTAATTATAATACGCTATGGCAAGCAGTGATACAGCGGCAGCAGGAATCACGTCGTCGTCCATTTCCTTTTACTTCTTTTCAAACCAAAAATTATCCTGAAATTGGCTGCACGAAACAGTCATTGTTATGGTTTTGTCTATGTCACGTTTTGCGTGGTCTCAGGACTTATCTCTATTTAGGCTATACCTGCCCCTGTCTAATTAGAGACGTCGGAGTGACAGGTAGACTATCCCGCGCGCGAAAATACTCACGCGTGGTGCTGTGCTAAGCCTACAGAATAGGCATTAAGACTCTAAGTAATTAAAAAGTACATATATGCGACTAAGGAAATAGATTAAGGTATAAGCGACGGCTACCTACCTAAAAAAAATGTACTAGAAGAAGAAGAAATAGTTATGTTTGTGTCTATGTAGCGTTTCATGTGCTCTGCCTACCCCATTTGGGAATACAGGCGTGATGTATAATGTGTGTATATCGTATATAGGTCTAATAGAGTCCCTGTAATGTCATAAACACTGGTCCGAGCCTGTATACCGTTCATCACGGCCTCTCCTCTCGAGGGGCTCTCGTACCAAAGAGGGCTTGAAGGCTATTGCTATTAATCTTATTCAGACTAGCGCTGCCCGTGGCTTTGCTTGCGTGCGTCAGTTAGGTTACTTGGATTTAAAATGATGTGGTTTAACCCGGACTACGAAGCTTGATGTCCCGGGTTCGATTCCTGGTCAGGGCAGATGTTTTTGTGATGTAATGAATGATGAACACTGTTTAGTCTCGATTTTGGGATGTCCAAAAAATGACCCGAAACATGCCGAGCTAATCTTGATAGACTTAAAAAACGTGAGTAGATCCGTTCACTATGAACATAGAGAGGATAGAACCTATAGAGAAACAATGTTCGCAACCCCGGTCCGCAAATAGTTTGTTGATTTCAACATACTAAACGTCACCGTCACTGTCACAGAAACTGTACAGAGCCAATAACCGTAGAGAAAAAGGCACTAGCGTTACGCGCGATCTTGGACCGGCCAATAAGAGCACAGCGATCACTTCAATTGTTTTGCGGAATAATTTCCGAACAACCAAGATGACATTAGTACTCTATAGGTTCTATCCTCAATGACTATGAATGAGTCTCACGTTCAAAATATAAATTTGTATGTGTTTACCAATATACAGGATGTTTGGCGTATTGTGTGTCAAAGTAATTTGGCAGATAGAAGAGATTATTCAGCCCCCATAACACGTTAATTTTTTTTGCCTCTCCAGAAAACTTAATAAAGGAATAAAAACATATTTATAAAAAATAAAACATGACTTACCGACACACAAAACGTGAGATAGACAAAACCATTATTATCACTATCTCACGCTTCGCAGCCACTTCTATCATAATTTTAGGTTTGAAAACTGATGGAAGAGGTACAATAGTGACAGGTTGCTAGCCTGTCGCCTGAAACATACCTAAACCTATTTCCTTAGTCGCCTCTCACGAAATCCACGGAAGAGAAAGAGAGGTGTTATTAGGTTTAAAAAAAGATTTTAGATGAATATATGGTAGACGATGGCAACCCATAGTAGAGGTTCAGGAACGCATCGTGTCACTGTCAGTGTGAGCTGAGTGGCCGGGCCGATAGCGGCGGCCAGGGAAACCGCGGGCTAAAGGGCAAAGGGTATATTCGATACCACTACGCTCCTGTTCATATTAGGGTTCCGTACCCAAAGGGTGAAAAGGGGACCCTATTACTGAGACTTCGCTGTCCGTCCGTTTGTTGCCAGACTGTATCTCATGAACCGTGCTAGTTAGACTGTTGACTGTTGTATTACGGATTATGGATTAAAGAAAAACAAACTTTCGTACAAAAAGTGTTCCCTTTTTTGGGATTATATTTTCAACTGTCGGCATCGATTATGCTCTAGATTCTAAGTAGAAATAAAACCCTTTTTTATTGAGAAGAAAAAGGCAGAGCATTTTTTTTTAAATAGCCCTGTCATGATTAATATGGTTATAGACATGTTTCATATCAACCAGTTATCTCAAACTCAAACACACTTATTTTATAATCCTGGCGACACCGATTTCCATACCAGTGTTAACACATTCCATTTTCACATAATCCTTCCCTAACTGGTAACCCTTTAAAATAACTCCTAACTATACCTTATCGGTTTAGGTAGTTAAAACAATGTAAACAATCTTGATGTGTCTTTTTATTTAAACGTACACTTTATAAATCGAAATCTTTACATTTTACAATTTAGGTACGAAAAAATCATTTACTTTCATAATTGAATTGTATAGTGTAACGATTTTCATTTTTAGACTGTGTATTTCAACAAAAAGACATGTCAAGATTGTTTATATTGTTTTAACTACCTAAACCGATAAAGTATATCCTAGTGTTGTCCAAGCGCGCCGAAATATCGATTAGCGGTAAAGTATCGGATTGAGTGCGGACGCGGTCGCTATGCGGGGACACGTTTGTTTGCTGAGCGCTACTAGTGTACCGGTTTTCGGCTATGGGACGGTAATTTTTATTCTCAACATGAGGATAATGTCTCGCTTTGACCAGGCGTGAAAGAAAGAGATGATGAATGTTTGGAACAGGGGATGAAGGCTAGTATGCTGAAGCCCCTGGTACTCATGCCGGATTTAGCACAGTAGGTTTTACAACCATTTACTTGTAGTTTCAGCCACGGATCGCATAATTAAGTAGATACGGCGTTTCTGTAACATTTCAGTATTGAGGTGACAAAGTAATTACACCTACTATATTTGATTATAATAATTAGTATACATACATACACATACATCACGCCTGTATTCCCAAATAAAGTAGGTAGAGCATACGAAACGTTACATAGTGAAAACCATAGCTATTTCACGCTTTGCAGCCACTTCTAGCATAAATTTTAGGTTTGAAAACAGATGGAAGAGTTACCTATAATAGTGATAAGCTGCTAGCCTGTCGCCAAAAGCATACCTAAACCTATTTACCTTAGTTGCCTCTTTAACCTCCTGACGACTGACGTGCTATACGTAGTACATAAAATAAAAGTCATTTGTAACTTTGTCTATTGACATTAAGAGTCAATTTTGAACTGTACATAATGTGACGCTGGTCGTCAGGAGGCTAAATAAATCTCCACGGCTGCATCAAAACATTCACACACTATTTAAACCAAAGGTCAGTAAAATACTTATTTCCACAAGGCAACCCCGAAACGCTGGCAACTTTCGCCCGGTTTTCGCGCCAATATCGTAAAATAAACAGCGCTTGTCTATGCATTAGCACGTAACTCATCTCGCAGTTTGCACAGGCCGGCCCTATAGTCTATGGCATGCGCGGCCGTACAGAAAGCGATTGGGAATCGGGAATTTATTTATGCTTTTAGGCGACTTATCTACGTATTTGTTTTATGATGGATATATATGTATGACAATTTAAGTATTATATCTATATACTTATATAAAAATTAAACCCGTTTCCCGTTGTCACGCCATAACATGAAAACGGCTAGACCGATTTGGCTGATTTTTTTTGTAGTTTTCTAATACTCTGTAGAAGGTTCTTACGGGAAAAAATGTTAGGAAAATCTCTCAGAAAGATTGAAAAATCCTTACTAATATTATAAATAGGAAAGTGAGTTTGTTTGTTTGTTTGTTCCGCTTTCACGGCGTAACTACTGAACCGTTTGCTTTAAAATTTGGCACACGTAGAGATAAAAGTCCGGATTAAATAATAGGGTACTTTTTATCCCGGAAGAAAATGATGTTCCCGAGGGAATGTTCGCTTTATACCGCAATATAACCAAATTCCACGCGGGCGAAGCCGCGGGCGGAAAGCTAGTACAAAATAAAGTAGTCCATCAAAGCTACGTTACGGCGGTACGAAGTTTTCCGGGTCAGCTAGTTTATTATAAATTTATTTATTATTATTGTAATTAATTCATTAATTTTATTTTCTGTGTGGTCTCGAGTTTACAATAACACTTCTCCATTTCTTCCGTGATGTGAAGGACATAGGTTAAGTTATATGTGACCGTCCATGAGAAAAGGGTCCTTATGGCAGTTTCTAGTTACGGAGATATTAGCTGTTTTGTAAAATCGTTCAA
>BHDV01003369.1:109977-126494 GCA_005406045.1 Adoxophyes honmai | reverse complement strand
TTTTTTTTTTTATTACATTATAAGCCTGGGTTTGTGTCCCACTGCTGGGCAAAGGCCTCCCCCCATGACTTCCACTCGTCTCGGTCTTCTGAAACCACCCACCAATCACCCAAGAACACTTCCAAGTCGTCCCGCCATCTCCGCCTGGGCCTGCCTCGCCGCCTCCATCCGTCTTGTGGCTTCCACTGTGTGGCGTTTCTGGCCCACCTGTGTGGATGCATGCGACTGACGTGGCCCGCCCAGTCCCACTTCAGCTTGGCGGCTTTTGCTCCGACATCAGCAATGCGCGTTTTGGAACGCAGAGTAGTGTTCCGGATCCGGTCGATCCGTTTCACCCCGAGCATGCTGCGTTCCATTTATTTATTATTTATTATTATTTATTTATGTATTCAATTGCCAAAATTTACTTGTAAATTGTGTAATGATTTCGTTTCAATGCTCTCTTTTTAATTCACTCATCCACTAACTCGATCAATTTTAATCATCAATCACACACTAACTTAGTCAATTACTTACTCTTTGCGGCTCTGCCCTGATTTTATACATTTAGGTTGGCCAGAACCAGTGGTCAGGTATATTATGCATGATCCTCAAAACCCTCCTAAAATATTACCTGAAAATTTTAATTATTGAGCTTGTGTGAGACAAATGTTTCATTGCTTTCCAGGTCAATGTGCTCTTTGTTTCCCAAAATTCCAAACCTATGCTAAATGGAGCTACACTATAGCTATGCCTACATACATCACACCTGCATTCCCAAATGGGACAGGCTGATCACACGAAACGCTATCTAGACAAAACCATGACATTCACATTTTGTAGCCACTTCTAGTATAATTTGATAAGGACCGGGGTACAAAGGAAGGGGCGATTTTTACTTTTATTTATTTATTTTGATATGAAAAATCCGAAAATAGAACTTCACGGTTGTTTTCAGATGCTTATTTCAATGGTTAAAATATTTACAGTCAATTGCCGGCCACATTAGGTACCCATGTTCTTTCATATGTAATTTCACTATCTTAATAGTCTTCGGCACTTATCACTTCCTTACTAATTCCCTCTTTCACTAACTCCCTCCCTCACTCACTCACTCACTCGTTCACCTCAGAACAAATATGGCAACTATAGCACCTTACCATCCCTTCTCGTCACAGACTGAACTTAAAATCAGCAATTAGAAGCGAAGTCGCGTCCGCGCGCGACAGCTACAAGTTGCCTGTCGCCGGCACTCACCTGCGTTATTGATGGCGCTGACCGAATGCTTTTATTTACATACATACATACAATCACGCCTGTGTTCTCAAATGAGGTAGGGAGAGCACACGAAACGTGACATAGACAAAACCAAGATATGACCAAGATTATGACTGTATCACGCTTTGCAACCACTTCTAGCATAGTTTTAGGTTTGCCTTTGCAAGAGGTACCTAGCATAGTGACAGGTTGCTAGCCTGTCACCTAAAGCGTACCTAAACCTTTTTCCTTAGTCACATCTTATGCCTTCATTACACGTACCGAGTAGAGTGGCGAGAGAGTGTTCTCGGCCGAGTACCTACTCGGTTCGTGTGTACTATTGTTTTCATAGAACACACGAACCGAGTACTCGCCCGAGAACACTCTCTCGCCACTCTACTCGGTACGTGTGATCAAGGCATTACGACATCCACGGAAGAAATGGAAAAGTGCTATTCTATCACGATAGCACACAGGGCTTCACTATCTTATAAAAAAATTCGCTACTTAAGTACTTCTAAAAATTTAACTCAATCACTCCCTCACTCATTCACTAACTCATTCACTCACTCACATTCTCACTCACCGAACAAACTTGACAACTGTATATCCCTAACATCCCTTGACTGAACTTAAAATCAGCAATTAGAAGCGAAGTCGCGTCTGCGCGCGACAGCTACAAATTGCCTGTCGCCGGCACTCACCTGCGTTATTGATGGCGCTGACCGAATGCTTTTATTTATTCTGCGGTTATGACTACCCGCTGTTTATTCGACAGGACAACAAATCGCGAGCCGAGTGGCCGATCGACGTAACGTTCTGCACGATTGTGATAACAAAGATACATACATATTCTCACGCCTGTATTCCCAAATGGGGTAAGGGGTAAGGGGTAATTTTAGGTCGAAATATTAATGAAAGCGCCACAATAATGAACAATTGCTAGCCTGTCGCCTAAAGCAAAAACTAACCTATTTTTTTAGTCGCCTCTTACGACATCCATGTCAGAAGTAAGCAAGTAAGTTTGTTAAAAACTCTTTATTGTACAAAAAGATAAACAGTAGAGATTAGTCGCTAATAAAAATAACAAAGTACAAATGCGATCCTATCCCAAAAGGGATCTCTGCCAGCCAACCATTGAGTAGTAGAGAGGAGCACCAATGAAGAGAATGAAAATGAAGAGGTGTTGTTCTAAACCAGAGGTTCCCAAACTTATTTTGTCTACTGCCCACTTTGAAAATAAAAAAAAATTTAACGCCTCCATATTTTCACCTACTGAAAAACCACTATAATACACAACGAACGCTCCAATTTTTTTTCTGTGTCTCTTACCGCCCCCCTTTAGGCCTGCAGCGCCCACAAGGGGGCGTTATCGCTCATTTTGGGAATCTATGTTCTAAACCCAACACCACATGGGCTTCATTCACATCAAACAAAAATTATCTAAGTACGAAACTGAAACTTGCCAAAATGCCCATTGAAGTCCCCCAATCGAATGGAAGCGCGAAAAGCCATCATCGAGCTGTAAATAAGCTCCTATAGAGGCCTAAGCTGAGTTATAGTCGCATAGCAGCTGTATAGCCGTTTGGCGACCGCACCGGCGGGGAACCTTTATATCGGGGATGTTGTCGATATGAATTTTCGAATTTGGAATCGGATAGGGATGGGCGAAATACTGGTATCGGTAACGGTGTTGCAGTCATTGTTAACAAAACGGATTCTAATGACGTATTTTAAGTTCTACTTTTAAATCGTCGTGTCGGATGCGTTGTAACGTTCGAGGTCCGAAGAAGAAAGAAGAAGTAGAAGGAAGATAGTTTTAGGTTTGATTACTGTGAGAGTTCTTTCAGCTGCCCACACTTTCTTGATCGTTAATGTCAGCCTGTCACTGTCTAACTCTAAAACATAAAAAAAAAACACTACAAATAAGTCTTGGCTGTATTTCTTTTGGCCTTTACCTTTTCCGTATGAAAAAAAAAAGACTAATTAGAGATATCAAAAATGACAGGTGGTCCATCTTGTACGCTAGCAGCTCTAATCAAGAAGCTTATTTCGAATTTTGGTTTGGTTTTCTTGGCGCCAGTAGACGATTGCGTGTTGCCGCGTTTAACATTGTAATTTTCGCTAGTAAAATTTACTTGAATAATACGGTTTCTCCTCTACGCTGCCACTTTTTTTCGGTTTCGGTTTCGGGGCTCCGCACATCCCTCTTTAAGCGCCGGCCGCTCAAACATGTGCGCATGATACTTAATAGCTCTAAATCGCGAAAACAACGCTTTTGGATCGGGTGCCAAGCGTGGCGATAGGCCGCTTTGGACGCATTTGGGTAGCGGTTGACAACGGTTTCCATAAAAAACCTAATTTATAATCAACCTCGTCGAATCTCATCGTCACATTAAATTTGTGGATTGGTAATTGTAGGTTGTGTGGTGTGGACTGTAGTCACTTTTACTTTCCTGGAAAACCCTTATAACAATACGGGCCAAGAGACTGTACAGTCAAGGAAATTTATACCTGTGCCACTTTGAACCTTTTCATAGTGAGTTTCATATTGCTTTGATTAGTAGAAAGTATGGTACGTCACAGTGACATTTCTTATGAAAAAGTACAAAGTGGCACAGTAATCAATTTCCTTGACTGTACAATTGTAGCGTAAACCTGTTACAGCTTACAGCTTTGAGTTCATCTTAAGAACTGCCGACAAATCTACAGTTATGTCCGTTAAACTAATCTACCTAGTTGTATAAAAGTTGTATAAAGACAACGAACCACATTATGTCACACACCATAGGCCTGTGTACAGGAGCCTGGTAAATTTGTGGTATGATCTGCCGTAGTAAAAAACAACGTTACTGATGGATGACTTTTTATATAACTATATTAGACTATTTAGAAAACTAGCTTCCAAAATTCTTTGAAAATAAAATAATACATAAATACGGAGTTATGGGTAGGTACTTAGGAAGGTTACCGATAGTACAGTCAGCGTCAAAAGTAACTGACAATTTTAGTACTGAGTTACGTCAAATTCTATACTAAAATTATCACTAACTTTTGACCCTACTACACACAACTCACAACTTAAATCGTTTCCGTTACACCACAGGTTTATTCAAATCAACATTTCAATTAAAAATCACCATTTGCAGATAATTTACGGCCATTATAACAATTTTACCCGTTTAGCAAACGATTCGGCGCCTGCTAGTTTAGTGTAAGCAATTAGCGAGATCGGAACTTTGCTATGATGTTGGCAGCAGGCGCCCGACTTATAGGTCTCACAGATGGCGCCAATCGAAGTTATAACTATTTTTAATAGGATTCGTTTGGGTATTTGAGACGGAATTTATGAAGATATCATAGCTATGATTTTGTGTTATGATGTCCGTCTCATTCAGCTGGAAAATATTCTGTAAAAATAGAATAATAGTCTATTACAGAAGTTTAGGTAGGTACCTACTAGACTAGAGTATAGTTTCTTAACCTCGGGTCGCGACCCAAATTTAGGTCGCGGGCCATATCGCTATGGTTCGCAAGACCTATGGGATTTTTGGAAACACACCGCAATCACTGGTCGACAACTTTTTTGAGAAACTCCAATTACAGTGGCAAAATTGTGCCGCAATATCTACAGATAGAGCGCCAGCGATGATAATAATATGAAGTCGCATACGAAAATGTATGTTTTTCATTATTAATCGCGTCGCGGGCACTTAGTATTTTTGAAATGCGGCTCGTCAGCCTAAAAGGTAAACCGCTGACTATATGATCAAAAACTCTAAGTGCTCTAACGAATAATCAAAAAAGCCCTCAAAAATCTTCAGCAGATTCGCATAAAATGTCGCCATATGAGTTGATTCAAACGTTTGAATCTACCTAAAACTACTTAATTTCAAATAGAACAATACCATAATACCAATCACTTAAGAAACCACCCAGAAACGTCACAAGAAAACAGGCTCAAAAACTTCCAAGCGCCTGCCGCAAATCTGGTGGCAATTATCAAACAATCACAAGTTTGCTCGACTAATAGTTCAGGCGCTGCCCCATGTGCGCGCGATTTGTAAAACCAGTGATTTATTAAGGGAACTGGATGTAAATGTATAAGTTACGTCGGCTACAGCTGCTCCTGCCTTATTTATTTAGGTTAGTACATAACGTACACGAGGCCTTGCATCGTAAATTTAAAGGATAAACCCGTGATTATTTTGATGTGACGCCATTTTTGGATCTTAAGCTTGACCGTGATTGGGAGAACGGGATGACAGGGCGCTTCTGCTTCTGCGATTGATATTATAAAATAAGGATGCTTATTACTTCTGCTTGCTGCGTGTGAGCAACTACAAAAATGATGAAATGGATCTCGATAAAAGTATATCTTCAAACGCTACCTTTTCACCAATCTCTTTATGCTAAGGCAGAGTCTGTAAATTATTTTATTTTAGTTTTGTAATGAAATATTCATCAATCACCATTCGTATTTCTTTAAACGCAGATTAAACAGTTTTCGGTGACACAAATTCAAATGTTCTCCAATGAAAAGGGTTCCGTCAACGTCGATATTTCAAAACGTCGTGAAAACACCAGGAATCAATGCCGCAGACAAAAACGGTCGTTGATCACGGTCCGAATCGGTCGCCGACACGGCAATGCGTGTCGCAGGCTGCCAACGGACCGCTGCCAGCGGAGCGAGTTACAAGCGGCAGCGGTTTTGCAAACCTTACGCCCAATAACCTAGTCAAGTTGAAAAGTCGAAATAGGGACATTTTTGTTTCAATCTTCAGTGACATATAAGAAAATAGCGGTCATATTTCGTTTAAACTTAGCTACAATGACTGAAGAAGTCGATTTTTTAGTGGAAGGTATCGTAACTAAGCCTGTCGATCCGTATAAGAAATACTTACTATGCCACAGATATACGATAGTTTCGTAGCGATAAGGTCGCCTGTTGTCTCCGGGGCTTTTAAGTTCTGTAATCTACATTTTATTGTTATTTTTTTCTTATTCAATGAACTACGTAATGTCTTATTTATGTGTATAAACTCATTTACGTCAAACTTATAACGCACACTTTTTGCATAGAATGTTATCAACATGATACATACGTGCATACAATCACGCCTGAGTTCCCAAATGGTGTAGACAGAGCACATGAGTCGTTACATAGACAAATCCATAATTAAAAGATGAAAGAAGCATAATAGTGACAGGTTGCTAGCCTGACGCCTAAAAAATACCTAAACCTATTTCCTTAGTGACCTCTTACGACATCCACGGAAGAAATGGAGAGGTGTTATTCTAACCTGACAACACATAGGTAACATACACATAGGTGTCTTACATTATGTCCTTTAAAATCGAAAATTGAGCAGTTGCGTATTATTTTGCACTGCACCCAGATACTCGTATGTGCCTGCGTCAATAAATTGAAGTGCCGTCAACATTTCGCTGCACGCGCGCATAAACTGCGGACCGCACCATACATCACGCGGAATCGAACGCTGTACAATGCGCTGACCGCTCGCACGCCGCTTGGCTGAAGTCCAGCGGCGCATGGCATAAGCGATTTACCGTTATAGTTTTCCGATAACCTAAGTTCATTTACAGAAACAAAACAAGGTCAATGTGATAAAAAAATATAATGACTTTGTAAATTAATGAAAAACTATTCTAAAGTAAAACTAAACAACATCATAAGACTCCATTTTTTAAGAGCTTACAATATTTTCCGTGTGGTGTCGGGTGTCGGGTTCAGAATAACACCTCTCCATTTCTTCCGCGAATGTTGTAAGAGTTGACTAAAGAATTAGATTATGTTTATATTTTAGTCGACATACTATACCTTATCGATTTAGGTAGTTAAAACAATATAAACAATCTTGACATGTCTTTTTGTTGAAAGACACAGTCTAAAAATGAAAATCGTTACACTATACAATTCAATTATGAAAGTAAATGATTTTTTCATACCTAAATTGTAAAATGTAAAGATTTCGATTTATAAAGTGTACGTTTAAATAAAAAGACACGTCAAGATTGTTTACATTGTTTTAACTACCTAAACCGATAAGGTATAGCAACCGGACACTACTATATCTGCCAATTTAAAACCTAAAAAAAAGTGCTAAAAGTGTCGTCGAAACGTGAAATAGTCATAGTTTTTTGTCTATGTAGAGCTTTGTGTGATTTGCCTACCCCATTAACTTAAATTTTCAACTATTTGTACCGAATGTAGTTAGGGTGATTCAAAGTTTCCTCAGTAATTTAAATCGCTGTCGCTTTTGAACTATCCGCTATCACACTAACCGGCATTAGAGCCGGGGATTCGACCCCATCATTATTTATCGCTCCATTGCGAACGCATCCGAGGTGTTATAGAGGTGGCTTAGAAGTGATGCTTTTCTAACCCGTGTCCGTGTGGAATGGACGGGTTTGTAATAATGATAATCACCCTGTAAGTTAATCAGTTAAAAAGTAATAATAAATGGTATAACCCGTGTGGTGTGATGATCATCTCAATCCATCAGGGAATACAGGTGTGATCATTGTCTGTATGTTTTGTACATATGTGAAATAAAGAGTGCTGTTAGACACGAAAGGTGTTTTTTATTGGATTATTTCTAACCTGAGAGGGAAAAAAATAAACCGGCCAAGTGCGAGTCGGACTCGCGCACGAATTTTGTATGGGAGCCCCCCTTAATTACTAATTTTATTTTAATTAAATTATTTCTTTTTAAAGAAGATATTTAATTAAATATTCTGTGAGCATTTCAAGTATTTAGCTGTTACAGTTATTTAAATAGACACAAAACAGCAAAAAAAAAACTCGTTTTTTCTATGGGAGCCCCCCTTAATTATTATTATTATTTTAATTTTAGTATTTATTTTTAAAGTAAATATTTAGTTAAATATTCTGTGAGAGTTTCAAGTATTTAGCTGTTACAGTTATTTAAATAGACCCAAAACAGCAAAAAAAAAAGTTTTTTCTATGGGAGCCCCCCTTATTTATTATTATTATTTTGATTTTAGTATTTATTTTTTAAGAAAATATTTAATTAAATATTCTGTGAGCATTTCAAGTATTTATCTGTCACGGTTATTTAAATAGACCCAAAACAGCAAAAAAAACACGTTTTTTCTATGGGAGCCCCCCTTAATTATTATTATTATTTTAATTTTAGTATTTGTTGTTATAGCGGCAACAGAAATACATCTTCTGTGAAAATTTCAACTCTCTAGCTGTTACGGTTCGTGAGATACAGCCTGGTGACAGACAGACGGACGGACGGACAGACAGACAGACAGACAGACAGCGATGTCTCAGTAATAGGGTCCCGTTTTTACCCTTTGGGTACGGAACCCTAAAAAGATGATCATTGATCACAACAATTACTTAAATAAACGCTTTTCTTTTCTGATATCCAAGTCAATAGTGCAAGGGCATACTTAGTCTGCTTAAAACCACTTTGTTCTCGATTGGTTTTTTTTTAGATTGTCTACGAAGGATTTTGTTTTTACCACCAGAATGTACAAGTATTTTAACGTAAAATACGAGTAAAACAAGGGACATTACATTGTATCATAGGCATATTTAATATCGCTAGCAGTAGTTACTTGTCTCGTCATGTTGCAATTTGATTACTTGGTAAGGCTATTAAGCATCTTATTTTTTACGTTGAACTTAGTTGTTGGTAGAGTAAATACTCACATAGCACGCCACTGTTCCCTAATGACGTAGGCAGAGCATACGAAACTTCCAAAACCATAACTATTTCACGTTTAGAAGCCACATTTAGCATATTAAACTTATCAGTTTAAACAAAATTAAAAGAAGTACAGTCAAAGAATTTGATAACTGTGCCACTTTGTACCTTTTTATAAGAAGTGTCACTGTGACATACCATACTATCTCCTAATTAAAGCAATATGAAACTCATTATGAAAGGGTCCAAAGTGGCACAGGTATTAATTCCTTTGACTGTACAATAGTAACAGCCTTCTAGCCTGTCGCCTAAAACGTACCTAAACCTTTTCCTCGGGTGCTTCTTCCGACATCCACAGAAGAAATGGAGAGGTATTATTCTAAACCCAAACCACACGGATAAACACAAATTTCAACAAAACGCACTTGGTTTACTTTCAAACGCGATTATTATTTTGTCATCGTAAATTTTTACGCGGGAACAAATTATGTCGAATTTTGAATGCGCTAAATTCCATACTGAACTAAAGCTGTGAACTCGCTCCCTCCCTTACCTTGTACCGCCTCCATAAACCTCTCTCGGTACCTAATTTGTTCTTAGTTTTGCATTGTCCGCGGTTCGATTCGTTCTGTTCTTTGCAAAGCCGTTTGTCTTCTGTTTGTTTGTCTTTGAGAAAACTTCGGGTATAAACAAAGGGGCGAAACAAAAGAATTTTCGATTAAATACGTAATAATGTGATTCCAATTGTGGTTTTAATTTACGATAGTTGTTGGGAAATGTGTTCCAGACAGCAACGAAGTGGTGTAAAGAATTTGTAGAGTTCTAGAAACAGAATCAAAGTGCTTTGTTGTTTATAAAGATAAACATACATACATACATATCCTCACGCCTGTATTCCCAAGAGGGGTAGGCAGAGCACATGAATAAAAAAATCCAGTGCCACGTTTAGCGATTTCAGGGTATCCAGATGGTTAAACGTGATATTGCAGTGACAGGTTGCTAGCCCATCGCCCACAATACACTAACCCTTTCCCAGAGTCGACTCTTACGACACCCATGGGAAGGTAAACGTGTAGTCGATATTCTTTGAATCTTTAGGTTCCCAACCTTCTAGTCTATGTAGAGGATGTACATCCTCCATTTTACTTTGCAACGTCATATGCATAGGTATTATGCTCAAAGAGAAAGAGCTTTGACTTTTCCACTGTGGTGGAGTGGTAGGTATTCTACGCTACCGTGAAAGAACATGACATTTTTGATTTTTCATGACTTCTACCAGATATTTTCGCAGATTGGCTAGTAAATGAGATAGAAACAAACCAAACTTGCTTTTATTAATATCATTGTGCTGAGCTGAAAAACGATGAAACATTTGTTTCCGAACTATTTTTGTTATGCTAATTTAGCGACTTTGTCGTTAAGATTGATGACTTTTGCTCAAGTCTTAGCGACAGCACGAAATTTGTATCAGCGCAGTAACGTAAATTATCTAACTTTTAATTAAGTAACTAATATTAAGCAGGAATTTTTTTTTGTCTTTAAGACTTGAGCAAAAGTCGTCACTTCGAGCAACAGTCGCTAAATTGGCAACACTGAGGAAAACTGAGTTTCGTTTCGTCGCGTTTAAGTAGCGTTGTGTTCGAGGTATAGTTACTACTGGTTTGCGATTGTAATTACCGACTTCTTCCGTCTCTTTTAAGCAGTTCATATGAGAAAGGCACACAAGACTCATCGTTAGCAGCTACTGATAATCCGTACCAATCCGTACCAATATATAAATGTGAAAGTGTGTTTGTTTGTTTGTTTGTTTGTCCGTCTTTCACGGCTAAACGGAGCGATGGATTGACGTGATTTTTTAGGTAGAGATAGTTTAGGGCACGGAGAGTGACATAGGCTACTTTTTATCCCGGAAAAAATTGATGTTCCCGAGGGAAAACAAAAATATAGTTTGCTTGATAGATCGATATCGATCGATGATAGATCGATATCAATCGATAATCGATCGATAGATGATATATCAATGGCGCTTGTGTGTCGTTTGAAACTAGAAGTTTTCTTATAGTTGTGCTTTATACCGCAATATAACCGAGTTCCACGCGTGCGAAGCCGCGGGCGGAAAGCTAGTTTACCATAACTAAACAAAACCCTACCTTACAGATTCTACGAGCAGACCAACGGGTCCCACGACGAGTACCCTCCTCACGCGAAGCGGCCGCCCCCCTCCGGGCTGCTCAACCCCCCCTTCCTCTGCCCGCTGCCGAGCAACGCCAGTCTGTTTGACTACCATCCCTACCCCTACCATGGGACGCAGGGGGAGGGGTTCGAGAGGAGAGATGGTGAGTATTGAGTGACCTTTTGTTTGCAAGACTAAAGGCTGGTCGCGGAGCGCAGCGAAATTCGAGCGATGATCCGCTGCTATCTATCTCTGTCGCACGCGTGCAGTAATATTGCCCTCACGCTCGCACAGTGCGACGCACGTGCGATATAGTTAGATAAGACATTCACGGAAGTAATGGAGAGATGTTGTTCTATAATAATATATCCGTGATCCGCTGCTATCTATCTCTGTCGCACGCGTGCAGTAATATTGCCCTCACGCTCGCACAGTGCGACGCACGTGCGATATAGTTAGATAAGACGTTCACGGAAGTAATGGAGAGATGTTGTTCTATAATAATATATCCGTGAACAGAAATACGTCACTTTTTACATTAAACATCAATTTCACAATTTCGATTATCTATTTAAGAATCGGAAAGGACTCATACGTAACATTGGACATTAAACTATCGTGAGACTTCATCTTGAAAAATACGGAAAACTCACGTTTTAAATTTAAATAGAGTTCATCTAGGAGTCGGGCGACTGCTGCCAAACGCGCATTGCGAGCCACCGCAAAGTAATACCAGCGCACGACTCACGATGTACGACGATACAGACGATACAGGATACAGTGCGCATTTGGCAGCAGCCGCCGCGGCTCCTTGATGAAGGGCTACGGATTAGCCTGAAACATGTGCAGCTAAAATCAATTTAAAATGAAAGTTATCTGTATTTTTCACGTCCTTTCGGACCGACAGATTGACAATCGAAATGTCGATTATCGTATGTTGAGAGTCTATAACAAGCGACTGTTACCAGGTGGGATATCAGTCCGTGACGTATCATCCATGAACGCGTCCTTCTCCGAGCGGCTGCCGAACGCCTCGCTCCTGAAGACCGACGACGAGTGGAAGAACATCAACACCATGCTGAACTGCATCCTCAGCATGGTGGAGAAGACCAAGCGGGCGCTGGCCATACTCCAGCAGAGAGGACACCCAGGTAACTAGCTGTTTGAACATCAACACCATGCTGAACTGCATCCTCAGCATGGTGGAGAAGACCAAGCGGGCGCTGGCCATACTGCAGCAGAGGGGACAGCCAGGTAACTAGCTGTTTGAACATCAACACCAAGCTGAACTGCATCCTCAGCATGGTGGAGAAGACCAAGTGGGCGCTGGCTATACTGCAGCAGAGGGGACAGCCAGGTAACTAGCTGTTCTTGTACGCCTGTGTTTCCAAATAGGGTAGGCAGAGAACATGAATTGCCACATAGTCAAAACCATGCCTATTTTGCAGCACTTTCGGCGTATTTGTAGGTTATGAAAGAGTGATACCTATTAGTGACAGGTTCCCAGACTATCATCTAAAGCATACCTTAGGGCCCGCGCCCACTTAGCACTAAACAGTAATCGTACAGAAGTAAATCTTTATACAAAGTGCCGTCGAGCAATTCACACATAGACACGTCTCACCGACACGATGTCTCGGACCAGTTGGGACCAGTCCAAGCGCGGTTGCTGTCCACTTAAGTCTGTGAACTTTTCTTGAGTGCGATGAGCAACAAAAGAAAAATTATAAACTTAACTATAGGTCTTGTGGGAAAGACTCCAATATAGATCTCTCTCCAGGCAGATATTATGCTTGGGGGCCGAAGTCCACAGAGAGAAAGACTAAAGTTGTAGTTACAGAACTGATCTACGAAACTTCGTTAGCGCGATGTAGAACCGACAGTTGATGACGTTTGCGTAGGAAGTTCTACAACTAGACGATATGACTGTGGTGCTAACATCGCTGTCTCTTCAAGATTTTCCTGAAGATGCTTTCATTCCAGGAGCAGAGCCAGCAGAGAGTGGCGACATCAAGCGGGTGGCGAGCGAGATAATGGCGGCCGCGGTGCGGCAGACTGAGGAGAGGGTGGCCGAGGTGCGCCGGCGGGCCGAGGACGCTGTCAACCAGGTGAGAGACACTGTACCGTTGCCTAGCAACAGTGTAAACAATATGTAGGAACCATACATCATTATTAAATGGGATAGGCTGAGAATACGTTACGTGTTCAAGACTGTGAGTGGTATCACCTATGTACTTATGTAAAAATAGATTTTTTGGGTTGAAACATTGATGAAAGGGGTTAAGAGGAAATATGCCGGTCGAGGGAATTGAAAAATAGGTATTTGCTAAATCTATTGCTGTCGCGCCATGACCTGCCCAGACGACGTCGAGTGCGATAAGAACAACTACAGCTCGGACCGAAAATACCTATGAAAATTATTCAAAAACAACGGTTCGTAGTCCCGTGATTTCTTCTCCAAAACTTAACGGATTAAATATGTTTTTTCATTAAATGTTTAAAAAATGTCATAACTGTGTTTCTATGTTCTTATATTTTGATATAATTGTGTTAAAATTGGTTTCTAGAGGTTTCAACACGACGGAAAAAACTTACCAATTTTTCATGTTTTTGAAGGTTAATATCTCCTTTAATAATTCAATTAAGAAAAAAAGGAAAACATAGGAACATGCTAATATATTATTAGATTGTTGATGTAAAAAATCATTCTTCTACGGGTAATATCCAGCGAGGAATCAGGGGACTACGTTTCCATACAAAATATGACCGCTCCATTTCCTCTTAATAGTGGCAGGTTGCTAGCCTACCGCCTAAAGCATAGCTAGCATAATACTTAACCCCTGTATTGCATGACCAAAGTGGGTACGCAGAGCATACCAAACGTTACATAGAATAAACAACGACTATTTCACGTGTTCAAGCCTTTCGTAAATTAAACTCGTGTAATCCCTTCTATTCAGAAGTCATATTATTATGTCGCCATCTATGGGATCTCGCCCAGTCCCTTACACATTTCAATCTAACCTAGTTGCTATAAGTGACGAGAGATGGTGCTGTCCTAGCATCATGTTTAGCCTTTTTTTAACGGAGTGGAAATGCATTGCCCTCGGACTTGGGGAGGCCCGGGAGGTGGGATTCTTTCCCCCGTCTTCTTCGCGGTTAGAAGGGGAGGGGCAATATACCTTCTAAAACCACTCCGGCGTTGTCTCTTTGTTGGGGTGCTGTGGGATCCCGGAGATTCGACCGAAGACGCCACGATGCCTCTCCATTTATTTAGCAAGCCTTTTGTCAGGTGAAGCGGCAAGCGCTGGTGGAGCTGCAGCGCGCGGTGGGCGCGGCGGAGGCGCGCGCGCTCGAGCTGGCGGCCGAGCGCAAGGAGCGCCGCAGCCCCGCGCCCGCCTCGCCGCCGCAGCAGCAGACGGTAAGCCCCTGCGCAGACGACAGACTTTTGCGGCGTACAAAAAGTCTACATGGCGCGCAAAAAGTCTGTCGCGCCCACGACGCATTTTAGATCATTCTGTCAGCCGAGCTGTCTTTTTGCGCGGAGCGGCGCGGCGTGGCGCGGTGCGAACCGAACTACACGATTTTTTTGTGTGCATAATTATAACTCCATAGATTCTATTTTCACAGACTAAAAAGTCCGTCGCGGATATTCTGTCGTCTGCGCAGGGCCTAAGGGAAAACATTTACAAAACATTTACGCCCTGCGCAGACAATAGACTACCTACGACGGACTTTTTAGTCTGTGAAAATAGAACCTAAGTATTACGCACACGACGCTCAAAAAGTTTGGCAGACGCAGACGGTAAACAGAAAAAGACGGTATTAAAGGTCTAGCCTGCCATACCTTATCACAGTGAACGTCATAGTGAACAAAATACGATTTAAAACGTATATTTATAAGGTTTTTTTTCTTTACGTGTACTTAAGTCACACGCTAGTTTCATGTTCAAAGTCGAGCGAAGGAGTAAGGATGTTACCAGACCAATCAATCGAACGTCATCGATCAACGGTCAACGTCGATCAAGCCGATCGATCGACGTCGACTCTTTCATTCTGTCATCGATCCATGCCGTCGATCACCGATCGATCAATTGATTTGGAAACTGTTAATCGAAGTCGTCTATTCCATTCTACCATTTTGATGCAGTCGATGGACGATCGATCGGTCTGGCAACATTATAATGGCGTGAGTCATGATGGTCATGTCATGTGTGTATGTGCAGTGTTGCTGGAACTGCGGGCGCAAGGCGCAGGAGACGTGCTCGGGCTGCAACGCCGCGCGGTACTGCGGCGCCTTCTGCCAACACAAGGACTGGGAGAGCCATCATCAGGTATCGACTGTGATAGGCTCATTCTTTAAGTAAACATTATTGTTTCTGCCTATTCTCGTTTCTGCACATTTTTTTAATACAGCGGAGAATGTTGTGCAGAATCGCGAATAGGATGAAACAATAATGGCTGAAGTGTTGAATGAACTTTTATGAGAACTTTTAAATCGTACAAGATCCCAGGTAACTGTAAACATATGAAATTATTAATACTGAAGTAAAAAGACAATACCTTACCATCGGTACTGCGTCATTTGTATTCCAGAAAGCTTATAACGACGATTACGTGTAGAGGGTAGATGGCGCCACTGCACGCACCAAATTGACTTAAAACATCTCCGTATTTATTTAAATAATATATGAACATATAGAACCGCAAATAACGAAAAAAGTGTTATTTTACATAAAAACTGTACGACAAAGTGTTATCTACAAGTGGAAGGTGATAATAATTGTGACAAAGTGTTTGACTGAAGTCCCTTCTATCTACGACCGTTGGACTCGGTTTGACCATTTTAAATTAAACAGAAGATTTGTCCACATTTCGAAGAAAAGAAGACAGATAACATTGAAGTATTGTTTTCTACAGATATCAGAAGAATTATAAATCATTCACAGGTGGAATAGACAAACATACAAGTTTCTTCGTCAAATATCGGATATAGGACGACGTCTTTAAATATATGAAATAGTTACGAGTGTGTAATGTCTATCACCAATGATTATATAAAACACGTATCTTACTGTGAAGTTATTAACCGAGTGACGAAAATATAATATCTTTTTATTTGCAAATCACCTTAATAATTAATAACAACGCCATCTATCTAACATACGCTCGAACAACGTGACATTGGTCAACCATACGGTAGTAAGAAGGTGATAGCTGCATCTAATGAGATAGATAACTGCAGTTTTGTTGATCCTACTTCAGATTATCTACAACTAATGACTTATTGCTCCGCCTACTGACATAAAAACGCTGCCGTAAAAATAGGCCTAGGATAAACAAAGTATTGACATTGAATTAATTGGAACTTGTAACTATATAGAAATAGACAAAAAATGAATTGC
>BHDV01003369.1:93516-106391 GCA_005406045.1 Adoxophyes honmai | reverse complement strand
AAGGATCAAATGATTATTATGTAACACCAATGTACCATACATTTTGTGAATAAATGACTTTGAACTTTGAACTTTGAACTTTACGTCTGTATCAACGCGTGATGCAAGTAGTGCTGGGACGACGTTATTAATAATTGTTTAAACAAAAATAACAAAATACTATTTATTCTAGAAATGTTTTGAACAAAAATTCAAAAGATAGAATCGTATGATATAATTATGACCACACCTATGTGCCTACATGCAACTTATTTACACCCTACAATTTTATTTTTACGCTCGCTTTGTACAATTGGTGACTAAAAACTTCATTTTCAGGTATGCAGCGGGCGGGATCAAAAGCCCACAGCTTTACGCACCTCACCGCCAGCCACGCAGCCCGGTCTGCCCACTCTGCCCACGCTGCCACCGCTGCCCAGCTTACCCAGCTTGCCCAGCCTGCCCAAACCGCTCACGCGGGCGACTACCCCCATAGCCCCCGCTGCGACGGACAATAGGCTGTCTCTTAGCAACCTGAATTCAGCAGAGCGACTTCATTCCAATCAGGTACCTAAACATTTTATGGCGTGTTTTCTCAATTTTTTATTTATGTAAGTAAGCAGTTAAGGGCTCTTTTGCAAATCTTTTTTTTGAGTCCACTAGCGCTTCGGAAAGTCCTGGATTGCCAAGAAGAATGCGCCGCAAGAAACTTGGCATAAAGTTGTTGTCTTATGAAAATTATTAAAAAAAGCATAGGTAGATACAATTAACAATCGTAATATGCATTGTTCGTTTTAAGAAATCTCGCTAAGTACTAAGAAAGATATGCATACATACACACATATATCACGCCTGTCTTTCCAAATGGGATAGGCAGAGCACACAAAACAATACATGAACAAATCTAGACTATTTCACGAGTCGTAGCACTTTTACCATATTTTTAGGGTATAAGTTTGGCAGGTGTAATAGAGACAGTTTGCTAACCTGTCGTCTTAATAGCCACCGCTTCTTTTTACGGCGCGTTAAAGCTAGAGAAGGGGGTTTCGAAAATCTTCAATAATTGCGTCACGTAGTATTTGAACCCTCCTTGATGATGAATCCATTCTTCCAGGATCGAAACCTGACGTCAACAAGCAACGACCGGATCGCGCTGGCGACGCTGTCCAGCGCGCAGAGCATCATCAGTGGCATCGGGAAGAAATGACGCCTCAACAAGGAACTCCTCGGGGCCAAGCTGCCGAGGAAGGTTCGGAGGTAGACGGAGACACCAGGATCAGGCGTCCCACCAGCTCATAGACCTTTAAGACCATGTTGAAGATAAACTACTTTAAAACGGATAATTCGGCTCTTATGCCATTGTTTCTTCCCAGTGCTCTAACTGAGGCGGTGCCAGCGGTGTCCAGAGGGGCGCAGAAATGACCAGACCAGTATCTTCAAGGGGGCAGTTTTGAAATCTCCCACCGGGCGCATAAAAAGCTAGTTACGGCACTGTTTCTTCCTATTCGCGATTCTGCACGATGTTCTCCGCATCCGTCTTTGTAAATTGTGCAGAATCTAGAATATGAAGAAACAATGATGGCTTAAGTGTCGGATAATCCTGTGAGGCTCACCCATAGTGACATAAAAACGGATACACTCAAATATTTGAAGATTAGTTCAACATGTTGCGTGATTCACTATCGGAAGCAACGCACCACGTTGAAGCTTATGCTGGAAAAATCGACTGGAAACTCGTTCCCTCATTCCATACTGCAACTTCTATTACATGTATGCCTACTTACATAAAAAATACTTGTCAATAACATTAACAGACACAAATAACTAACTGGATACTCTCAAGTATCAGTGTGTCCGAAGTAGCACGATGGAGCAACTAAGCTATTTTTTTTTCTCCAGACCTCTCGGCTGTATATAAACATATCCTACTTTAACTTGTAATTACTCCTGTAAATATGACTGTTACATAAGGCTATCGTTGTACATAAGGCGTGATGTATAGGAAACTATTCTCGATTAGATTAGAAGGTACTATCACGTCCAAGTAATCATACTTCTTGATGTCCTTGTATCACATTTGATGCATTGTTTAAATTTGAAGTCAGTTTAGTTTGTTTCAGGAAGTTTTTGTGTTTAAAACGTCATGTGTCCAAAATCTGGTTGATCTATAGTCAGTATTAAAATTAGTGAGTTACTTTCTTGAAGTACTAAAGTGTATTTTCAACCCTTTATTTTAGAACTTCTTTTGTTTTTTTAGGCGTTTTGTTGTTTGGGTTACGTGGAGTTAAAAAAAGTGACTAGCTAATATTAATGCTACTCTTTCTGTTACACAAATCCTAAATATAAATATTGTTAATGCAGTCACGTATAGAGTCTGTCTAATTAAAGCTGAACATAGTTATTATTTGAGTGGCAACACTATTTAAATTTTTTGGAGCGCTAAATAGGAGAGTTTTTGGAAATATGTAGATAAACCACAGGTAAATTAAAATTTGTAACAAACGATGCATCACAATCGTTTGTTCCTACCTACTATGAACGCCTGAACGGTAGTACCAAATGAATGATTTTTAAATTTGCTATTTGAAAGTTCAGATTCCACTAAACAGACTATACATTTAGTACAATTATATCCCCAAAAAACAAAGAGATGAGAAATATATTTGTTAGTTTTATAAGTGTTGCATTTAATTTATAATAATTTAATTAGTATTAGCTCATTATCTTACCAAAGATAAATTGCAATGAACGTACCGGTTAAGTGCCATAATTTGTTTTAGTTTTAGTTTTTGTAAATACAAATTTAATTACATTATAAGATACCTGTCTTGCACGAAATAATAAAAAGTACACCACTTTATACATAGTGAAAAAACTAAACCCCTTTTAAATTTTAATATACCATTACCAGATTCAGTAACTAAATAAATCTACTAAAATATTGCAAAATAACATAACTACCATATCAACTGTAAAAGACGCTAAATAAAGATTAATTTTGTGTATTTTTGTTACATAAATAATATTCGAATTATTTTCCGCAATTTTATATTTTGTTTTTATTTAAAGTCGTTAAAACTTCGATAAAAGTTTGAGAGTAATTCTTGTGATTTGACATATTTTTGAACTATTATGTATAGTTTAATATAGTCGTTATAATGATTCTGAATAAATATGAAAAAAAAAATTAAAACCGAAAACCTTGTTTTTACAGTCTCAAAATTATGTTCCATTTGATTTGAGACCGACAGAAGATCACAATAATTTCACCGTGTCTAATATTTTGGAAACTGTAAATCTTATAATTATTCCAATTACCTATTAGTTTAGTAAAAAGATTCCCTAAAATAATGTGCAATATTAATGTTAAAAATGTATTTAATGAATTGATGTAAGAATTCGAATTTAATAAATGTAATGTATTTAAGTGAATTTAGTGTATATTTCGGATCTGTTCGCCTAACAATTGAAATAAACGAATGTTTCAAAATCTTTACTGTATTATCTTTTTTTTTCATTATAACCTATACCTTTTTTCAATATTGGACCTGGTAAGCTGTATATTTACAGATCTTGTGACCCTTAAGCCATTAAGTATTGTTTCTTAATTCATATTCTCATTTCTGCACAATATTCTCAGTTAACAATAGAATATTGTGCAGAATTGCGAATGGAAAGGATCAATAATGGCAAAAGTGTTTCGAATAATAATAGAATATAATTCTTCATACGGTACATACAAATTATTGGACACCGTCAGCCATTTTTTTATTTTATTCGTGACTAGCTTTCCGCCCGCGGCTTCGCGTGGAATTCGGTTATATTGCGGTATGAAGCGAACGTTCCCTCGGGAACATCAGTTTTTTCCGGGATAAAAAGTACCTTATTATTTAATGCGGACTTCTATCTTTACGTCTGCAAAATTTCAAAGCAATCGGTTCAGTAGTTACGGCGTGAAAGCGGAACAAACAAACAAACTCACTTTCCGATTTATAATATTAGTAAGGATTCTGCACAATTTTTTGAAGTCAGCCGTGGAGAATATTGTACAGAATCGCGAATACTTATGAAGAAACAATAAGTGCTGAATAATCCGAACATGCATTCATGCATCACGCCTGTATTCCCAAACGAGATAGGCAGAGCACACGAAACGCTACATAGAAGAACAACGACTATATCACGTTTCGTGGCCACTTCTAGCTTTTTTTAGGTTCTAATGTGGCAGGAATAATAGTGACAGTTTGCTAGCCTTTTACTTAAAATGCTTCCCAGGCAAAATATACGTACATAATTATTGTAGGTAAACAATGTAAGTAGGTACATGATTTGTAAGCGTAACTGGGTTATTTGACGTAGGTATTTGACAAAGACAAAGCGACGAAGTAATTCAACGTTGTGTGTGAAGTTCCCAATCCTCACTGGGCCCGCGTGGGAACTATCGCCCAAACCCTCTCATACTGAGAGGAGGCTTGTGCCCTGCAGTGGGACGTATACATATAGGCTGATGATGATGATGATTTGACAAAGATGGACTTGACGCTGAATAGTCGAACCTTTACAACTATTAAACACGTAGGTAACGTAAAAAACGTATAACTTAGGTAGATATGTCCGTAGACAGTGAATTCAAGATGAGTTGAAAGCATTTCAAGGAGTAGGTATAATATTACACACATTTTTTTTTAAGTTCATCGAAAAAAAAAGATTTCATTACGTTTTTTAATTCCTTTATCAGTGTATTTCGACGCGCCTATAGATAATGCATTTCAAAATTAGTCCACTGCCGGAATACTGTATTGTCATCCAAGTTACGTAGGTATACCAAGTTTCAGCAGTCTATTGAAAGTGATTCAAATCTTCCTTACAAGATTTGTAAATACAGACATACATACATATAAAATGACGTTAAATAGAAGCTTGTAATAAAAATTATATATCCCGTAAGTAGGTACCTACAGGTGACCAAAGGGCTATCTAGCGTGTTACATGGACCGAATTGGCATCGCCATTAAAAAGGAACGCCGACAGTCTTTTGGGCACCTTACCCCGGAGAATAACTACCTACCTAGTTACAATAAATATTAAAATCGTACAGTTTTAAAAAGGTAATTACAGACATACATACATATCCTCACGCCTGTACTCCCGAGAGGGGTAGGCAGAGCACATGAATTCAAAAATCCAGTGCCACGTTTAGCGATTTCAGAGCAACGAGATGATCAAACGTGATACTGCAGTGACAGGTTGCTAGCCCAAAAGGTAATTATTTAAACATAATAAATAACTAAATAATACTTGTCAGCCTAAGGTAACGGCATCAGTAATGGACAATGACTGTTATTTAACACTGACTAAGGTATAACCTCTTATTTTGCAACAATCAATTCACAACCATACGATCTTTCAATTACGAATTAATAAACACCAACCCAACAACCCATAACAAGTGACGCGTCATCACTCGTCATTGTATACTGTGCTGTACTTATCCAAATATTTCTTCATGGGGGCATAAATGGTGTTATTCCAATAAATACTATACAACATGTCAAAGTGGTTCCACAGTGGATCTTCCACTTTTATGTAGTCGATGACACACGGCAGCTGCTCCACAGTCCAATCAGTGTCTTTGACGTCCACCAAATGGTCATTGAGGCCTTGGAAGACGACCAACGGGACGTCCGATTTTGAAAAATCGTAAGCCGGCGGATGAGCTGACCCATACCGTTTCATGTTTTCATAAAACCCGTAATCAAACTTGCTGAAGTCATTGCTGTTTTCCAGTTGACCGTAGTGAGCAAAAGTCTCAGTGGAAGTACCAGCCATGTAAGTTTCGTAGATTGTCTGCTCTTCCGCTGGGGTTAAAGACCCAGGGTGAGGCGCATCTAACGTCGCTGTCACCAATCCACAAACAATAGCTGCTAGCAACTCTATTTTGCACAAAGTAACCAAAGATCCTTGGAGCGGGAAACCCCTCCCAATGATTTCCCACACGCCAGCAGCTTCTAAAGGACCAAGTAGCTTATCTATCGCTGTCGTTACTGTCCTTATAGCCAAAGACTTGCTGTTAATCAACCTCGTGGACGGAGCTAAGCTGACGTGAAGGCTGATTTTGGACGCGTACTCCGGTTTCTCAGAGCACATGACGAAGAATGTAGTTCCGCCGTGGGAATAACCAACAAAAATCAATTGCTGCGATCCGGTCTTCTCCAAAATATAGTCTATGGAAGCTGGAGCGTCGTACACGCCATTTTGGTGAACGTGGAACCGCCAGAATTCCACATCTCTGTCAGGGTCCAGGGTTACATGCCTCCGGCCGTATTGGTTACCTCTCAAGTTTCCAAACCAGACGTCATAGCAGTCGTTGGCAAAGAGGAATCCAGGGGATTGTTCAGCTATGCCCAAGAAGCCAGCTGATGTCATGTGGACATTATGCAGCAGGTAAACTGGAGTTTTTTTCTCGCAGGACTCCTTTGCTGGTATTCTATGTAAGGTTAGAATGTATCCGTCTTCAGTTGTGACTTCATGCGATTCTGATTTGTAGCCATATTTGGTCGCTAGATCTACAAAATCTGTGCCTTTGTTGGCCCCATTGCTGATTGGTCGTGTTGTCAAATTAGAAAGTAAAGCTAAAGTATTCACAGCGCCTAAGCTTGATATCGGAAATGTTAACAAGTAACACGTGAGTACACAGCTTGTCATTTTGTAATAAAAATGTTTTCCAAGTTAAGTTGTTCCTTTTTATATGAATTTGTCGTTTATTAGTAGGTATAAGAATATGACACTTGAGTAAACTTTGGTTCAATCACAGTACTTTGTAAGTATATGGTTCAATCAACTTTTTACGTCGCTAGTTTTAAACTAGCTAACTAGTAGTTTACTCATTATTATGTAGAAAAACTATCGTAAAAAAACAAAGAATGATGTATATTAATTTTTGATATGTTATTTAGACTTCTTCGGTATATGCGAAGTTGCGAACCCACATTTGACCAGCAAAAAATTTACGTGCTAATTTCATAGTAAGTTCAGTCGACAAAAACGAATGTTTAGCAGCCTTCAAAGTTTTGTTCGCATTGTAACGAAAAAGTTTACCATAAAGTACTTCATGCAACTGGCTGGGAAAAAAATAGCCCATTTCAGACTTACGTCATCCTGCTAAACAGTAGTTTTTGTGATTAGTTAGTTTGATTGTAATGTCATGTAGGTGCAGAATCTAAAAATGTTCGTAAAAGAGTTGCTGTAACTGACCACGCCAACTCGAACTGTGCTGGCGTAATGGACCGGCCATCAGCGGGCCATTAGGGGTTGAGGGCACTCTCGCGCCTGTGCGGGACACGCAGGGTGGCCATGCGATGGTGCAGCGGGAGGACAAAATAAAAACATGTTTTCTTCAAGTAGGTAAGCTTAGAGGCTCTTTTGCAAGTTTTGTTTTCGAGATAACTAAGCGCTTCGTAATCACATGATTGCCTAGAAAAATGCGCAATAAGGAAAAAGTTCCTTATTGCGCATTTTTCTAGGCAATCATCATCATTTTCAGTACAAAGGTACTAGAACATTATATTCTACCAATACAGGGTGGCGATGTCATGTAGTTAATTAAAGTAGAAATACAAAGGACAAAGGATATTTTCGGTTTTTCATATTTTTTTACATGAAAATTCCGGGAAAAAAACTTCGGGGTTTTCAGACGCGTTTATCTGACCACTGGTTAAAGTATTCACGGTCACTCTCTGTATAAAAATATTTTTTTACAGTATTTTTTTTAATTATCACTCTCGATCATGTTCTTGATTCTGATTAGAAAACTTATTTTTCCGAATTGAGAAAAAACTTTTATGTCCAATTTCGGTCAATCACGGAAGTATCCTACAATATCCCATCGCATGGCCAACCCAAATTTTAAATTAAACGCCTATCCACGTCACCGCACCGAGTGGGCGTCACGACACGACATACGACACGACACGACACGACACGAATGACAGTCGAACTTCAGTTTTAATTGCCTCGAAGTCCGAGCTGGCTTCAAGTGGATTTCAAATATGGAATTTGATTTGAATGCTGGCATTTTGAGCCGTTAGTGAAGTACTCAATTTAGAATGCACTAAAGTACTATCCATACATAGGTCACGCATGTATTCCCAAATGGGGTAGGCAGAGCACATGAAACACGACAAAACCGTGACTATGTGTTTTGTGGCCACTTCTAGCATAGTTTTAGGATTAAGAACATTCTTATGTATCGTAAACCAATGCTATATGAAGCTACTTGGCTACAAAACTATACATACAACCACGCCTGTGTTCCGAAATGGGGTAGGCAGAGCACACGAAACGCAACGACAAAACTCATGACTATTTCACGTTCGTGGCCACTTCTAGCATATTTTTGAAGGTTTTAAGTTGACAGAGGCGAAGGCTAGACGTTCAATAAATATTGTCAATCTTCAATATGAGAATACTGATGGATCACAATCTGTTCATGAATTCAGTGTGTTTTCCATCAATAGGTATAGCAAGACTACACGATCAATATGTATCACAATATGAGATAAATATTGAAGATTGACAGTATTTATTGAACGTCTAGCCTTCGCCTAAGAGTATGTTTACGTTAACGTAAACGTTCCACCTACTTTACAAAGAATGCAAAGAAATGGAGCTGTTTTTTTTAAATATTAGTTTCGTCATTAATAATAACGCTACAAAGAGTTCCTGCCATTAAGTGGATACTTTGGACCATTATTCTAACTAATCCCAAGACAGACAAAAATCCTTGAAACAAACACAATTCTTCCAAATCCAGACACTACCCATTTCAACGTGGCCTATCATCTTCAAAAACGGCTACACCCCAAAGCCGACGTTTGACGTCACAAAGTCCACGTAAAGTTGAAATTACAAAGTGGTGCCTAGAGGTTAAGTCGTGTGTTCTTGGTAACGGACATCAGCCGTCTCAGAATGGCTTGGGGGAGCGCTGTCATCGCAGTGTCAGGGCAGTTGCCTTTGGATGTTGAGCTTGATTTTTCAAAGGAGACATTGATGTTACTGTTACGCTTAGTTATGTTGATTGTGTAAAGGGTTGTTTTTTTTGGTAAATATCTCTTGTGTAATTAGTTTATTAATCTACAATTAATCTGTTAGTAGGTAGTAATGATTTGAAATGAGATAGCTACCTATTTACTGAATATAAACTTGACTGGATACAGAATTATACGGCTGAGTACCTACTGAAGATAGAGTCCTCTTTTGAAAAGAAAATCGTAAAGATTTGACAGTTCAGTTTAGGTTACTTATTACTTTTAATTTTTAATACATCTTGATAATTTCAGGATCAAATCGTATAAAATATTTACTATTTTTACAAAACACGACTTAATACCAAGAGTTCGAATTTCAAGAACTTGTTGAAAGGTCGACTACTGGTGCGTTTACCCTGGTTTGTTTGTTTGTTTACAGTTCAGTGAACCCGCACAATGCCCCATTATCGATGCAGTGTTAACTACGTGCTAACTTGACGTTCATTCAGTAATTGCAAAGCAAACCTGTAAACATACATTCATATAATACTTTACTTAGTCATCCAAATATGTGATCTATCGACCTAAAGTTGATGATCGTTTACATTTTATAAGACAATTATGTCTGGCAAATAAACTAAAGGGAATTGGTTAGGATAAATTTTATCCGACATGGCAGCCACCTGTCACTATTATATACCTGCCAACCTAAAATCTAAAGGCTAAAAAATATGCTAAAAGTTGCCACGAAACGTGAAATAGTCGTGGTTTTATCTACGTATCGTTTCGCGCGCTCTGCCTACCCCATTTGGGAATACCGGCGTGATGTAATATGTAGAAACGCGAACTAGACTAGCATTTATGTAACCCTCACATTAAACAGAGGTATCTATATTCATTTGTAAGTATAAAATCATAAAACCAGTGTGCATTGTGCAAAGGCAAAAGCTACGTAGAAGAAACCTATAATTTTAGAATTTTCCTTCATGTTACGTCGGCTAATTAGTGCAATGACTACATCTAATTGTTTGTTCGTGGTCGATTAACATGAATTGTGAATCATGTCTAAATTGAAGCAATTTGTAAGTAGGTAGTAGCAGACGAAACCAGACGGGGTATTTTTGTGTAAAAATATTAATGCGGTTCATAGAATGCATCTACTTACCAAGTTTCAACAGTTAAATAGAGCTCTAACAGTTTCGGAAAAACTGGCTATGGCATATGGATGGACAGACAGACAGAAAGACTTGACGAATTTATAGATTGCTTGATTTTTGCTATTTGGTTACGGAACCCTAAAAACTGGCTTCTTTTTTCCTTCAACTCAATCCAATACAATACTGGCTTCCCTTGGAGGTGTTCCGAGAAACGCTTGAATTAACTATTATGTTTGTACAATTGGGCTTTCCTTTAGTTCCGAGAAGCAAAAAAAAACATTTACATTATTACTATGTAAGAGGCACTAAGGAAATAGGTTAAGGTAGAGAGAAGCCACAGGTCAAACCGCTAGGCTACCACGGCTTGTACGCATAAAACCGGTTTAATAGAACGTGCGAATTTATGTAAATCGCTAACGGGTCGATTTTTAGGTTAGTAAACAAAGTACCGTATCGTTGTACTAACTAAACTAAGTATAGCACAGTTTTGACAAAAATAACTTTTTTATACCATAACAAAGGAACAGGAGCTACCTATAGGTACATTATAATTGAACTTTCCTTTAGTTCTAGGACGTACAAAAATTATGATAAATTACTTAATTTTGTTTAGGTAGAGCGTTCCATTTCTTTAACTCTACATTAATTCTTAACCTCTTATGATGTGTACTTATATTGTGTACTAGCTTTCCGCCCGCGGCTTCGCCCGCGTGTATTTCGGTTATATTGCGGTATAAAGCGAACATTCCCTCGGGAACATCAATTTTTTCCGGGATAAAAAGTACCCTATTATGTAATCCGGACTTCTATCTTTACGTCTGCAAAATTTCAAAGCAATCGGTTCTGTAGTTACGGCGTGAAAGCGGAACAAACAAACAAACAAACAAACTCACTTTCTGATTTATAATATTAGTAAGGATGTGTATGTTGCCGCGCCTAGCCGCTCCGCTTTTCCGCTGTCAGAGCGTGTAGTGTAATGAAGTCGGTCATGAGTCGATCGAATTCGTTTACGTATTATCTCGAAGAATTGTATGGAAACTGAGACAGCGCCTCCAAACGGCTCGTTTGCAACTGCCGCGGCCGACACGTCTCCACAATCGCGTTAACGCAAACGAAATCAACGCGTTTCTCGACCGACTTCATACACTAGACACTTGCGTTGCGTGTGACCGGCGCATGAGTCACCGACTCTCCGATATCGTCTGTAAACAAACCGAGACTCAGTCTCAGTGGAGTGGGGACTTCTGTGTTGTGAGCTCGTCCGAGGCACTGAGATCTCATCATGCGTGTTGCGGTGAGTCCATACATACATACATACATTACTCCTGTATTCGCAAATGGGGTAGGCAGAGCACACGAAACGCTACATAGATAAAATCATGACTATTTCACGTTTGACCACTTCTAGCGTAGTTTTAAGGTTTGAAAACAGAGCCCGGGGTCCGAACCTGCGATCCTCTGAGTGAGAGGCCATAAAGGCTTACCACGGGTCCAAATAAACAAACAAATTGATTCTAAAATATTGCTGCGTGATAAAACATTCTTCGTGATCTTTGTATATTCCACAAAACAATGTGATGAGCGTTGAGGTCAAGTTTTTTCTTATAATATAACGCGGTTGATAACGATAATCACTTTTTTCTTATAAACGGGCAAACCGCTGATATCCAGGGTGCAAACATTAAGAAAGGCTAGGAGAACAAATAAGTAGGTACTGACTTACTAAAAATATCTAAATTCTACATACATACATACATATTCTCACGCCTGTATTCCCAAGAGGGGTAGGCAGAGCACATGGATTCAAAAATCCAGTGCCACATTTAGCAATTTCAGCAGGGTAACCAGATGGTTAAACGTGATATTGCAGTGACAGGTTGCTAGCCCATCGCCCACAATACACTAACCCCTTTCCCAGAGTCGACTCTTACGACACCCACGGGAAGAAAGGGGGAGGTGCTATTCTAACCCGGCACCACACGGGTCTAAATTCTCATTCACCTATATCAACAAATACCTCTCCTAAAAATTAAATTAAAATAATTAGGTATTTACTGGGGCTCCCGTACAACAATCGTTTTTTTTGTGGTATTTTTGGGTCGATATACTTACTTGAAATGTTCACAGAATATTTAGGTGTGTTTCTACTTTAAAAGTAAATTATGAAATTAAAATAAGTGTAGCAGTGTATTTAAGGGTGACTCCCGTACAAAAAACCTGATTTTTTTGCTGTTTTAAGTTCGAAACCCTTCGTCTGGGCGAGTCTGACTCGCACTTGGCCGGTTTTAATATTACATACTTAGTAGGTTATACTATACACATTTTTATTTAATTACATCTTAAGCACAATTTTATCAAATCTTAGGTATTCATTACTTAGTGATTAACAAATACCTATGTGTCTAGTACTTATTTAAAATCTGGGTTAACTTTAAAAAGTTAACCAAAGTTAACTTAACCGTGTCGGTCATCAATAAAAACTTAACTGATACAACATAAATTCCCTCCCTTCATTCCTATACATAGGTATCTCCTGTATTTACAAATGGGGTAGACAGAGAATATGAATCGTTATATAGACAAAATCAAAGGCTATACCACTTCCGTAGCCACTTTTAGCATACTTATGTTAACCTTTTGACCGCCAAAGCCGCCATTTCACGTCATCGCAAATCAGTGCCCGTAACGCCACGACGTTATATGGCGGGCCGAA
>BHDV01003369.1:77412-91218 GCA_005406045.1 Adoxophyes honmai | reverse complement strand
TGTTCGTTCGTATTTGAAACGATTTTTGCCTTGGCGTCAGGAGCACAGCGTTTCACTTTGCGCCTTGGCGTTCAAAAGGTTAAGGTTGTAAGGAAGAGATATAAAAGTTGCTAGCCAGTCACCAAAAACATTACTAAACCTAATTCCTATAACACCTCAAATTCGGTCACTTTTAAAATAACAAAGGACAATCGAATTAAACTTTACTTAAGTATGATTATTATTTTTATTCCTTGTACCGTTTTGATTACCTCATTAACATACGACCCAGAGAAACCAGTTCTCAAAGTAGGCAACCTGCAGCTTTCAATACCAACACTGTGTTTATTTAGGTACTTGGCAAATGTAGGTAGAGTCGATATTAAATAGTAAAAAGTATAAAACAAAGTCGCTTCCTGCTGTCTGTCCCCACACACCTATATGTTTAGGTCTTTACAATCACGCAACGGATTTTGTTGCGGTTTTTTTAATAGATATGGTGAGACTGCGGAGCGGAGAGCGCGATAATAATCCACCAATGCTTTAAATCTCCGCACCTCTTCAATTGAAGCAATTCTATTGGTAGATCTTTAACTCGCTCAGCGCTCTGCTGCATTCTGCTTCTGTGGACAGGCAGCCTAAGGAACACGTAAAGCACATAGGAACGCGCACAGTTCCATAGTTGTCATACCAGATGGATCTATAAGTTACTGAGGCGGTAAAAAAAACATTGGTAATAGATGGAAACAAAAGATAGCAAAGGCAATGCATGACGCTGTTCTTTGTACAGCGTGGGACTCTATATATGTTATAGCAGTAAGGGTTGAATTCGTAGTCTGATTAATGAAAGCTAAATAAGTAAATATGCAAAAAATAGTATTACTGATCATAGGAGACAAAGGATCAATTGTGATACTCTGATACTTTTTACTTCAGTTTAGAATTTTTACTTTGAGAAGACTTTAAGGAAATCATAGAATGCAGTTTTGAATCTTTTTTAAATAAAGGAAAGTCTCCTGAAAGTGATACGAGCCAACTTAAAGATATAATCTTACATACATACATACAATCACGCCTGTATTCCCAAATGGGGTAGGCAGAACACACAAAACGCTACATAGACAAAACGATAACTATTTCACGTTTTGTGGCCACTTCCAGCATGTATTTTTTTAAGTTTTAAGGTGGCAGATACCTTTACCTATACCTTGCCTCTTACGACATCCCCTGAGGTGTTGTTCTAAATCCGACACCACACGGAAAAGAAGATTTAGGCGCAGCGCCAGACAAAATTTTTTATGCGATCGAGTCTGCGGCGCACAAAAAGTCTGCCTGGATTGCATGAATTGTGCGCCGGACTTTTTGCGCTTCGTATGCGTTACTGCATAATAATTCCATTGTTTGTATTTCCACTGACTAAAAAGTCTGTCGCGGATAGTCTGTCGTCTGCGCAGGGCCGTAATGTTACCTTCACGATTCCAGTTGCTTTGCCTCCTCGTGCTGCTGACTGTGAGCTGCTACTCATCTCCTGTGCCGGAACCAGGGTCACCAGCCACGGCAGTGGACGTCCAGCTCCTCAGGGCTCGTCGCACTCCACAGTTCGTCAAGGGCCAGAAGACTACCAGAGGTAAAGAATACCCATAGAGGACAGACTCACTAGAGAGTCAATGTTAATGGATTTGTTCGAAGACGATTCCGCCAAACCATCGCGGCGATCACTGTGCTCTTATTGGCCGGTTTAAGACCGTGCGTAACGCTAGTGACTTTTCCTCTATAGTTGGCTCAAGGAAGTAGTTGGTCCCCACTCCCCAGGCATAACGTCTGCCTGGAGAGAGATGTTTCTATTGGACTCTCAAATCACTCTATCAATAAAAACCGGCCAAGTGAGAGTCAGACTCGCGTACGAAGGGTTCCGTGCCAAAAACAGCAAAAAAAAAACACGTTTTTTTCTATGGGAGCCCCCTAAATTATAATTATTATTTTGATTTTAGTATTTTTTGTTATGGTGGCGACAGAAATACATCTTCTATGAAAATTTCAACTCTCTAGCTGTCACGGTTCGTGAGGTACAGCCTAGTGACAGACGGATAGACAGACAGCGAAGTCTCAGTAATAGGGTCCCGTTTTTACCCTTTGGGTACGGGACCTTAAAAAAACGAATCGAAGTCCATTGCGTAGTTAGCTAAAAAGACTTTATACTATAAATAAAGTTTAGACTTAGTATGAATTGTGCATTGATTAAAATCTACAAACAACCTCCGCAGACGCCTGATGCAACAAACAAGCAAACATCCGAACGGGAAAAAAACAAAAGTCTGTAATAATCGATTGTCTGTTCCAGCACCAATCCACCTGAACCTGCGGAAAGGAGAGTACATCTGCGGCAACAAGATCTGCAGCCTCCGGCCGGGCGAGGTCCCGCCGAACTGCGGCGGCGTCTGCCAGTACAAAGTGTGAATAAAATTAGACCTTAAACCGCCTTTTATTTTATACTAGCGACCCGCCCCGGCTTCGCGCGGGTGCAATGATATTAAAAATACCTACCTCATACCAGAAATACGTAAATTAATCGGTGTTCCATTTCCCAATGTTTCTTCGCTCCTATTACTTAGTCGCAGCGTGATATTACATAGCCTAAAGCCTTTCTCGATAAATGGTCCATCCAACACAAAAATGATTTTTCAATTCGAAGCAGTAGCTTCTGAGATTAGCGCGTTCAAAGGTTCAAACAAACAAACAAACTCTTCAGCTTTATAATATTAAGTACCTACTGGTGATAACTCCCTGGGGTATATATGTAATTATAGAAGCTAGAGATGAGATGTGCATATTGTATAATCATGCCTGTATGTCCAAATGGGGTAGGCAGAGCACACGAAACGCTGCATAGTCAAAGGCATGATTATTTCAGGTTATGTGACCGCTCCTAGCATATTTTTAGGTTAGTTAAAAGATTGGGCAGCGTTCAGGAAACTAAGCAATGTCTTTTCATCCGATATACCTGTGCCTTAAGACAGAAGTTTTCAATCAATGTATGTTACCAGTGATGACTTACGGCACCGAAACGTGGTCTTTTGCTATTGGCCTCATCTCAAAGTCGCTCAGCGAGCTATGGAGAGGGCTATACCCGGGGTGTCTACGCCATCGAATGAAAAATTAAGAGATTCGTAGACGCACTAAAGTCACCGATGTAGCCCACCGGATGGAAAATTAAAGGAAATATATTATTCTAAATCAGACTCCACAAAGTACATAATCATTCGTAACTACTATCCAGAATAGGAGCTCCGCCAAGCGGATCATTGACCTATCTCGAGGAAAAAACTTAATAAAACGCCACAAACTCTTTCCACGTATTTATTTCCCCCTCCACTTCTCCTCCCACTTCTTCTGCTGTGTTTTAAAACCCTCCACATCTAGTTTAGCGGCCACGAGCCTCCCGAACTTGGTGCTATTCAGCAGACTGCTTTTGTCGCTCATCTCTGTCATTATCTTCACCTTCTGCTCCAAGGAGGCTGCGTCGAAGATACGCTCGAGGGCCCGGGAGCCGTGTTGGGAGAGCGCCAGTTTTTGGTAGTAACCCTGAAGAGACATACATACTGTTAGCTATGAAAATCGATATGGGACACCCATACCTACAAGGACGTTCCGTGACCAAATCGCGGACGTTTTAGAAACAGGTCAGGTCAAGATTACCCGAAATCGACGAGCATGTATGAAGAGACTAATGAATGTGGATGAAGCAAAAGAGGTAGCTATGTCAGGATCGTAGCAAGTGGAACAAAGTGGTCTCTGCCTACCCCCGTGGGAAAGAGGCGTGACTGTATGTATGTATGTACAGTCAAGGAAATTGATTACTGTGCCACTCTGTACCTTTTCACAAGAAATGTCACTGTGACATACCATACTTTCTACTAATCAAAGCAATATGAAACTCACCATGAAAAGGTTAAAAGTGGCACAGGTATCAATTTCTTTGACTGTACATAAACGTCACGCCTTATTCCCTGCGGGGTAGGCAGAGACAACAGAGCCACTCGCTCCTATTCTGACACACTTCGCTCGCTTCACTCTCATTCATCACTTCACGTTTCGTACACTTCTGCATTTTTTTAGGTTTTAAGTTGGCAGGCAAAAGGAGGCAGAAATACCTTTTGCGATATCTTTAGACGAGTAACGCGATGTCAATACAGCGATTACTCTAAAAACATAATTATTAGGGCCAAAACTATTAGTTAGAAACTTGATAATTTGCACAGGGGTTCTTTTTATAACGTAGGGGAGTACTAAGAAAGGATTTTTGAAAATTCACCCCTTAAGGAGGTAAAACGGGGTTGTAAAGTTTGTATGGAATTTTGCCGTTTTTAAAGTTTTTCGAATGAAGTTCAGAATGAAGGTTCGTATTGCAGAAAATATTTTTTCGAAAATCATTCTTTAAGGTGGTAAAAGTGCGACGTAAAGTGGAAAGTTAGTATGAAATATTTCAGAATTGTAAAAAGAAGTAACGTAAAAAACACTTTATTCTACAAAAAAAATAAAAAGAGTACAGATAGGTTGCAAAAAAAGTGCAAAGTACAAAGGCGTATCCCAAAACGGATCTCTGCCAGCCAACCTTTGAGCAGTAGAGGAGCAGCAATTTATTTATTTAGAATTGCAAAAGCTATTAGATTCTCAGCCTACCAGCAATGCCAGTTCCTACCTTAAGTTTCCATATCATCTTGTCCCGCGCCTTGACGCCGACGAACTGTCCCTTGCAGAAGGCGTCAGCCACGTGACTGCCCTTCGCGTCGCAGAAGATCACCAGCAGTTCGCCGGGAGACAGTTCCAGGAGACCGGAGACGGCTTTTGCTGGACGCTTATTTCAGACAACAGTGGTCCATAGTCTCATCACATTCATGTCAGTAATACAAAACGAATAATGATGAAAGATGATTATCATCGGATTCCTAACTGGTCATTAGGCAGCCTGTCTACTGGAGCGGAGCGAGGCAGCGGAGCGGTGAGCGAGATAAAAAACCACAAATAGAATTGCATCCACTGAAGAGCAAGATTTTATGCAATTCTATTGGTGGATTTTTAACTCAACACTCCGCTGCCTTGCTCAGCTCCAGTCGGATCTACACACGTTCCTATATCGAGATTAGCCACGGTAGTGCGCGTCTCTCCACTGCCGTGCGCGTAGCTCCAGATGATGGGTCACGAATTGGCCCGAAACATGTCGAGCTAATCTCGATAAAAATACGTGAGTAGACACGTTTTAGTGCACAATGAGATTAACATACATACGTACACTCACACCTATGTTCCCAAACGGGGTAGGCAGAGCACACGAAACGTGACATAGACAAAACCATGACTATTTCACGCTTCGCAGCTACTTCTAGATAAAAATAAATGAATTTAAATTAGATTAAATATTACCAAATTAACTCAATCTTTCAAAACAACTAATTCATCACACCAAATCTCACCTGAAAGTCCAAAATGCTCTGCAGTATCACAGACCCGTGTACATTGATGAAGTACTCCTTGTCCAGGGTCGTCAGGTCCACCCGGTCTGCTGGCAGCAGCCGGAGACACAGCACCGGGAAATATTTCTGGTTGTCCGGAGTAACCTTTAGAGCTGATTCTAGACTCTGTAAGGACATTTTTAGGGCTATTTAGGGCAATTTCTGCAAGTATGATCTATCTATGACGGCCGGATAGCCCAGCGGTTAGAGAACCTGACTGTGAAGCATAAGGTCCCGGCTTAAGGCCCTGGATCGGGGCAGATGTTTGTATGATGAATACGAATGTTTGCTTTCGAGTCTTGGATGTTTATCTATATAAGTATGGTTATCCGTTGTCTAGTACCCATAACACAGGCATTAAATTGCCTACTTTGGGACTAGGTGATTGGTGTAAAAATTGTCCAGTGATATTTATTTATTATTTATTTATCTATCTATCTATGTATTCCTAGACGTTAGTTATGCCATTCTACTTTATACCACAAAAAATAATCAAATAACATACTTATTCTCAAATAAGGTAGGTTAGGTTAATGGACTATTTCACGTTTCGCAGTCACTTCTAGAATATTATATTGAAGTGATTCTAGCGCCACCTATCGCCCAATAGAACTTCTTTCACAAACGTCATCAACTGTCAAAGTGTTCTACATCGCGCATCGGTTGCTTAAATACAACTACCATCTTTCTCTCTGTTATCATCTGCCTGGAGAGGGATCTCTCTATAGTCTTTCCAACATTGGTAAAGTGCTCTTAAAGCTTCCACATACATACATACAATCACATCTGTGTTCCCAAACGGGGTAGGCAGAGCATACGAAGCGCGACATAGACAAAACCATGATTATGACTATATCACGCTGCGCAGCCACTTTTAGCTTAGTTTTAGGGTTTGTTTTTAAAGCTTACAATACTATTCCAGATCTGAAACTGAAATACATACATTGAAAGGTAGAAAGAGATGCACTTACGGCGAGGAACTGTGTCTGTCTCGCTTTAACCCGGAGGCAGGCCTTAGCTAGCGACACGATCACGCCCGTATTGCCGCAGGCCAGCAAGTCTCCCAGCTTGCTGGACAGCTCATCGAACATCGGCTCCAACTGAAAAGACCCAACGTGTGTAAAAAATAAAATTCTTAGCTACTCGTAATCATGACAAAAATATACTATCTAAATAAAATGAAGTCAGAAAAATTGTGGGATTTTTTTTTCAATTATTTTCGAAACTGAAAATGATTCTGAGTAACTACTTTGTTTTATTCAAGTCCTATTCGTATACATACATACATACAATCTCGCCTGTATTCCCAATTGGGGTAGGTAGAGCGTACGAAACGTGACATAGACAAAACCAGGTTATGACTATATCACGCTTCGCAGCCACTTCTAGCATTATTTTATTTTAGGTTTTTAGGTTTATTCATCTATGCAAGAAAACTAGTAAAATATCAATCAAACTGTCAATTTGTCACAATTTGTAGTTTATAACATTTCATTTCCTTACTTTCCTTATTTGTACTATATCCACCCTGGTTCAGACAGGCTTATAAATGCCATATTTTATCTCAAGGCAACCGGGTATCCTTGCTACGAGCCTATGTACCTACTTAGGGATTAGGGACCAAGGCTTCCCATCAACATTAAAGAGCAACGTTCCTGTGACACAGTTATTATGTACAAAGACTAGGGTATACAACAAACCTCTTCCTTGATCTGGCAGTTGTCGAACAAGCGCTGCACTGTAAAGTTCAGCATCGGCATGGTGGCCAGCTGAGCCAGCCGATTGATGAAGCACTTCGCATATATCTGGGTGTACATCTTCTTTTTTGAGACGAGCAATGCCGCTTCTAGTAACCTGGAATAAGAAAGGAAACTACTTTATTTCATTGTAGCTAACTGAAAATGGCTTTGAAATAAAATAAAAAAAAAGTAAATACACAAACAAAACCAGCAAAGATGTTGTTAATTTTAATGTCCATTTTCTAAATGACAAAAGCAAACCACTCCAGCTTTAATATAGTACTTAACCAAAAGTATTTTCGTAAAACATCACATCACACATATTAACAGCCAGACAGATCATGCTAATTCCTTTTTTTTATCTGTCATAACCAGACTTTCTTTAAAAAGAAAACAAGTGCCAAGGAACAGCCTATTAGTATAATAATTAAAAAAACTAACCTCACAGCAGGTTCAGATTCAAAAACCGGTGGTAAAGTACGTTCCGGAATAACTCCCTCATTATTATCTTCAAGACCTATTTTATCCTCTTTCTTATCATCATTCCCCGTTGACACCCAGTCATCAGGAGCAAAGCTTTCGTTCAACAACTGTTTCAACAAGTCTCTAGTCATTGCTTTATCTACATTCTTTATTGCATATAGCAACACTTGAAGTAACCCCGAGGTTATATTCTGGTACGCTAAATCTTTGAACTGTGGCCACACTGACAAACGTTTGACAAACTCTTTCACCAACTCCTTGTAGTCCTCTGGTACATTTCTATACACCATTTTCTTTATAAACGGCGATGGTGGAATTTGTTTCTCTTTACTTTCAATTACAAACATGTTTACTTTTGGTTTTTCATTAGGAAGCAATGTGATCCCGCTGAGGCATTTTATAGCGCTACGTAAAATATGATTAGCATATGAATCCCAAACAAAATCTTCTAAATTGTTCAGCGCATATTTACAAATCTTTAAAGCAAATTCATAGCAATTTTGTATGTGTTCTTTACTGTATTTTGATTCTGTGTATTTTGATTCTGTTTTCGGTTCTAATTTGGGCTTCTTTTTAGGTGTTTCATCATCACTGTCTTCATTGTTTCCATCTTCACTTTGCAAGTGTTCCGTGGCTCTATCACTTGCAACTCGGAGCAATGTCTCAACAACATGACTTGTGAAGTTATCTGAGCAAAGTCTTCGCAACTCTGGGTAGAGAATCTCGAAGTATCTCTCTAGATCTTCAGGAGATGAGAAGGGTAACAACAGCTCCACGACTCTGCATCCCAGTTGGTTTCCGATTATGTTAAGTTCGTCACCTTTTGTTCTATCAAGAACATTGTCTACGAGGCTTTCTGAAACGTAAAATGAACAGTTAAAGATCGGAGATAAAATGTAAAAGTTGTATTAGGTTTAGAATAATACCTCTCCATTTCTTACATGGATGTTGTAAGAGGTGACTAAAGAAATAGGTTCATCATCATCATCCAGCCTATATATGTCCCTCTGCAGGGCACAGGCCTCCTCTCAGTATGAGAGGGCTTGGTCTATAGTTCCCACGCGGGCCCAGTGCGGATTGGGAACTTCACACACAACATTGAATTGCTTCGTTGCTGTGTGCAGGTTTCCTCACGATGTTTTCCTTCACCGTAGCTCGTGGTAAATATCAAATTCGATATCGCACAAAAAATCCGAAAAATTCAGAGGTGCGAGCCCGGGGTTTGAACCCACGACCCTCTGCTTGAGAGGCCACAGGTCGAACCGCTGGGCTGCCACGGCTTAAAGAAATAGGTTAAGATAATTATATTTTAGGCATTTATTTGGTATGATCTCGCTTTACACTAAAATTATAAATGTGAAAGTTTGTGACATCTTCACACCGAAACGGCGGAATCAATACTAATGAAATTAGGTTTGTAGGAAACTGACTTTCTGGGTTAACAAATAGGTTACTTTTGTATCAGAAAAATATTTAGATCCCATGGAATTGCGATAAAAACAAATCCATGCAGACGAAGTGTGGAGTTTTCCATGTGATATCATGCAATGTAAGCTTGCGGAATAGTCCGTAAAAATACACATACATACATAAATATTCTCACACTTGTATTCCCAAGAGGGGTAGGCAGAGCACATGAATTGAAAAATCCAGTGCCACATGTAGCAATTACAGAGTAACCAGATGGTTAAACGTGATATTGCAGTGATAGGTTGCTAGCCCATCGCCCACAATACACTAACCCTTTCCCAGAGTCGACTCTTACGACACCCACGGGAAGAAAGGGGATAGTGCTATTCTAACCCGGCACCACACGGGAAAATACAATCTTACGAAATACGTCGAGTAGGATTGAAAATACAACGTTAAAATGATGGTTGTGGTCAATCTTGTTTTCTACTTGCAGAGAGGCACATAAAGCTGTTTGAGTAAAAACTAAGCAGTATTATGTCCTACTTACGTCTTTCTTCGTTATCCTCGATTCCCTGCTTCATAGCGTCCAGAATCCCTAAGAAATACTGATACAATTCTTCAGACATTTTAGTACCTCGACCCCATTGCCCTTTTTTCGCGTACATCTTGGCATTTTTGAGAAAATTCTTGGGCCTTTTTCGATTTTTTCTCTTGTTTGGATCACTTTGAGGCTGTTCTTCACTCATTTTTATTTTTTTTAGATGATTTACAACAAATTAAACGTCAGCAAAACACAACGTAAATAGCCTTTAGAGGTTATACGTCAATTGCACGCTGTACATTTGACAGTTGACAGTTTGACATTTGTGTGAATGGAGCAAATTTCGTTATTTTGCATTAAATTTTATTAAAACGTATTGATAATTAATTACCTTGACTCAAAGCATTTAAAATACTTTTAGTAGCAATTTATAAAACACTAGCTTTCCGCCCGCGGCTTCGCCCGCGTGGAACTCGGTTATATTTTGCGGTATAAAGCACAACTATAAGAAAACTTCTCGTTTCAAATGACACACAGCGCCATCGATCTATCATCTATATCGATCTATCAAGCAAACTATATTTTTGTTTTCCCTCGGGAACATAATTTTTTCCAGGATAAAAAGTAGCCTATTATTCAATCCGGACTTCTATCTTTACGTCTGCAAAATTTCAAAGCAATCGGTCCAGTAGTTACGGCGTGAAAGTGGAACAAACAAACAAACAAACTCACTTTCTGACTTATAATATTAGTAAGGATTATAAGTAAGACAATTATTACAAATAACATACATCTATAGATACAATCACGCCTGAGGTTCCCAAAAGCACATGAAACGTGAAATAGACAAAACCATGATGGGTCACGAATTGGCCCGAAACCGAAACACATGTTGAATTAATCGCGATATAAAAACGTGAGTAAATCCGTTTTAGTCCACTGTGAGGGAGTGTCACGGTAGTTTTATATTTAAAATATAGGTATACATATATGATTTTTATCTTTTTTTTGTGAATTCGAAATTGTTTTTTCATATTTTAGATATACCTACCTAGGTATATTTTCTAAGAAATTTACCTAGCAATATCAATGTATAAGTAGATACACATACACAGTGCAAACAATATCGGATAATGACTGCGAGTGTGCGAGTACAATTATCAATTGACTAATAACGCTATTTTCAGTAGGTACGTCGACTACCGGTAAACGAGATAATGTTAAAGTTTATTTATGCAAAATAAATTTATGAAAGCTCATAATAAATCAAAGTAGACAATATGTAAATATTTCTTGTTGCTGTCAGGTGTTAAAGCTTAAAACTAACCGGGACTACTCAAAACACATCATTAACAAGAACAATGAACGCGAGTTGCATTCAAGCCGCTTCAATGAATCATTATCATATCAAACGTGCATTCCTCCACCACAATCGAAGTTCTTTTCGACAACAACGCTGTCTCTCTCCCACTCACAGGAACTATATGACGTCACGAATGCATCCGAACGAGCCACGGACCGTACCAAAACTAGTTTACCGGGAAACCGCGCGTGGTAACAGCGTGAGGGGTTTGAATGTGACTCTCTTTGTAAATTATTCATTTCATTACTTATACGCACTTTTACATCAATAAAACTAGTACTAAAATAAATTCTTGTCGTATTCCATTAAAAAAAAATAAGCAACAAAAACCCGCGAAACATTCAACTTTTTTTTAAATCCCATTGTCAAAACTTTTTTTAATTGACTCCAGCCAGTGAGGTGTTTTATATTGCAAGGATTGTTCGTGGACAATTAAGGTTAGTTCAAAGGTTGTTTTAATTAACTAATTAGTTGCTAAGTCCGTCGCCTTGAGAAGAGACGTTGACCGCAGTTCCTCGGAGTACACTTTCCACGTAAGGTATTTATTTACTCAAGCTTTCTTGCATCACTTCACACATGAAACTTGTTCTACTTTGATAAGGAATTTATACGGAACAATAAAGCACCTTACGAAGTAAGTAGATTAGATACTTATCTTATTGCATTTTTAACAGTGTAGTTAGTTCAAATTCAAAATGAATCTAAAAAAAATGTTTGACGCCATAGTTTGATAATTCAATATAACAAATGAAAACTGTCACAAAAATACATTTTTAAGAACACTCAGCCAATGCGATTTTCTAAAAAAAAAACAAAATTAAATTCTGTTATTCATGTGAAGCAAACAAAAAAATTTGACACATGTAAGTATAATTTAATATTTTCCATGAAGATATTTTTGAAGTAAATTGTTAAAAACTAAAGACTTAATTTTAGGCTCGAGATGTTGCTTAGTAATACTTACACAGCCATTCGTCGCAGCCTATCCGTATTTGTCTGTTTTTTTGCGAAGCAGGCAGACAGACCAGTTTTTAGCAACTAATTTACAGACCGAGCCGTAGCCACTATTATAATAAGGGTCAGTAACATTGTATAGATTAAGATTCCTGTCTTAATCGTGCACCGAATTTTGATCGCGATTTGGAATACACAGGCCTTTTTTATAGCAACTACCTACTTAAGTTTAGTATTTAAGCACTAAAATAACTCTATAAATTATTATAAATAAATTATGCCCAAACGAAATAAATTATAGTTCAAAAAGAAGCATTTGTTTGTGTTATCTGGTGTCGCGTGTAATCGTAACAAAAATCGCTGGTAAGCGATCACTTTGCTAGTTCATGTCCTATGCTTAAAATAAAATAACATACATACTATCACGCCTGTGTTCCCAAGCGGCTAGGTAGAGAACACGAAACGTGACATAAACAAGGTCTTGACTACTTCCCGTTTCGTAGGTAGCTACTTTCAGCACAATTTTTGATATAAGAGATGGAAGAGGTATAACAGTGACAGGTTGCAACCGTTGCTAGCCTGTCGGCTAAAGCGTAGCTAAACCAATAGGTTATAAGCTTATAAGGAAATATCCTTAGTCGCCTACGACACCCACGAAAAAATGGTGAAGTGACATTCTTACCCGACACCATACAGAATACAGAAAAAATATACTTAAATAACGTTTAAAAATCTGATACATAAGATTTTTTTTTTAATCTCATTTCCCGTGCGCAAAATAAAGTAGCTACCATACATAATTCATATCTAATTATTATTTTCCGCCTTATTTTTAATCTGTTGCAAAGTTTGATGTCGTAGCCTGTATCTAAAGATGAAAGTACGTAAAACAACCTGCCTATGAGCACATTGAGCATTTAGTGTATTTAGCATTATCCGGTTACGGCTGCATTGTGACAAAGGGAAGGGACGAGTCGCCGAGCTTCGAATTACACGACAGAGAAACCTTAGCTTTCTCGTTTAATTACGGCACTAATTATTAGAATGAAAGCCCTAAGAATGTTTCAAGGCTTACCTACAATTTACTCCAGATGGTAAACGTAATGGAAGCCAAATTACATTTACGAGTTTCACAGAGTAAAAAATCTAAATACCGATCAAAGTGAAGTTGGTCGGATAAAAGACCCAAAGGACGTCTATTGTTTTATGTTTTTTTTTGCTCTGAATCACAAACATCTAAAAGTTTAAAGAAAATGTCTCATGGTTTTCATGCAAATTTTAGGCTTCCAATTTCATGACTCTCCTTATTAGTAGAGTCTAAGAGCAAAAGTCGCATACTTACTGGAATTTTTCAAGTAAATTTTTTTTTGGATCGGTTGCACTCCTGCCTGACTAAAAAAAGCATAACAGTTCCTAATAAAAAAGTAGGCCTCATCCAGCTTTTTTTTAAAACGTCTTATAAACTTGTTTACCCATCCGTTTATGGCGCGAAATCGTAACTTTGTAAATTTTCACCGAGGCAAAGTAGTTCGCAGCAATCCCAGCATAACTGGTCCTGCCACTCCTGCCAGTGTTAATATGCTGTATAATAATGACTCATCTCACCTCAACTTTATTTATATTAAATATAAATATGTACTTAAATGCAAGTTTTATTGTCAGTCTGTCTTTTACCTTTTCACACATCAAAAAATCTCCGTTTGGGACACCTACGCAATGTACCAATGACTTGGTATTCTCTATACTGTAGACCGATAGGTACTTAAAAGATGGTAAACAATCTTGACGTGTCTTTTTATTTAAACATACACTTTATAAATCAAA
>BHDV01003369.1:53908-67758 GCA_005406045.1 Adoxophyes honmai | reverse complement strand
AAAAATAAAAAAAAAAATAAAAAAAAAAAATAAAAAAATTAGGTCGAATTGAGAACCTCCTCCTTTTTGAAGTCGGTTAAAAAACAAATGACGCACCGTGTATTCCGTGTGGTGTCAATTTTAGATTAATGCCTCTCCATTTTTTCCTCGGATATCGTAAGAGGTACCTAACTAAAGAAAGGTTAAAAGACATTACTGTCGTTTATTTCATTACATTTATTTAGGAAGTATAATAAATGTGTCATATAGTGTCTATGTCTTGCAAATAGGTACATGCTAGACTATTATATACACATTTTCAACAGTATACAACAGCAAATAAATATATTTCATTTCATTATCTGATAAAAAAAAGTGTTGAGAATAATGACAGCGGTTCAAACGCCCGAATATTTACCCTGATTAAAATTTTGATTTTGAGCTTGAATTTACCGCGATGTAGAAAATACAGGCCACGCGGCCGTCGAAATTATAAAAAGTGCAAGAAAGCCGTTTGGAACAGTGAAATCGTTTAGCAAAGTATACTTCGATAATGGTATTATAGAGAAATATCACAGCTCAGCGGGGTGGAAGTCGTGAGAATGGAAAGTGTGAACAATGATAGGTACGTTTTCTTACCTCGAATCGCTGAGTCTTTCTAGATAATTTACTTAGTTTTTACTGTGATAATAGTATAGCTTTCGCTACTTTATGACTTAATTATGCGAGTACCTACGTAGTACGAGTGCCTAGAGTTTTTTGTCGCAATGCCACGGGATCTATTTTTCCGGGAATCCGGAAAACATTATTAAAAACATTCATACTTATACTAAACAAATTGATATTGTATGTAGAACATTTTTCAAAACAGTATTACAACCAGCAGCGCTATTGTGTAACGCACCAAAAGTCTAAATCGTGTTTAACTTTGTCAGCTGGAATCAATAATCACTTTGAAATTGATACATTTCAAAACGAACTGAACACTGAAACTGACATTTCAGTTATGACCAAATATGCACATGCTGACTCTATATCACAATAGTTAAGCACACTGCCATCTTCTCTGGAAAGAATACTGTGATGCGAGGTCCCGGTTTAAAGGAATTTGGTACAGGACCTTGCTAAGCGATCCTCCTCATATCTATTGGTTTGACAATATTTCGTTAAGTAGGGCCCCCCGGTGGTCTCCCCGAAATGCGAAAGGTTCCTGAAGATGTCCATCATTTGGTCACGAAATGTGTCTTGACAGAAACTGTTCGGCAACTACTAATGTCTAAATTGAATGTAGGATGTTTTTTAACTATTTTATCTGAACCGGATGTGATGCTAACAAAATCTTACTAATACCTATTATAAACGTGAAAGTTTGTGAGTATGGATGGATGGATGGATGTATGGATGGGTGGATGTTTGTTACTCCTTCACGCAAAAACTAATGAATGGATTTTGATGAAACTTTACAGTAATGTAGCCTATACATCAGAGTAGCACATAGGCTACAATTTATAAATATTTTTTTTGAATTTTCCAAAATATGACGATATAAGTGTCGAGAAAGTAGGAAAAAATCTATTTCTGCTGGCTATTCTGGCGGGCGCTTCCTACTAATAATTCCAAAATCTCTTCTGTGTTAGCCCGAATTTAACGTGTGCGAAGCCGCGGGCAAAAGCTAGTCCTTTATAACTTCAGGTAGTCAGTTTTTTTATTTCAGTTGTTTTAACGGGGCTGACAAGTATAAAAAAACTCTACATCAATACTTCATGAATAGTTCCCGTGGGATTCATACAAAAAACCTCATACATACATTTTTATAAATACCACGCATTCTAACACGTTATTTTGTAACGATATGCGTGATCCGAATCCTTGATGGAGGTCATTGGCTCTAATGTCTTCTGTTTCAATCAACAAGACAACGGTGCCGCCGCGCTTCACTTGTTTTATTGAGATGTGCTTTCTCTGGTTATTGGTTCGTGAAGGAACAATTTATTATTTAGGAACAGGAAAAGAATGCATTTAATGACAAAGTTCGTGCAAAGAACTTATAATAACTCGGTTTTTATGTTAGATAAGATCATGGTCTATGTCACATTTCGTGTGTTCTCCCTATCCCATTTGGGAATTATTTCACGCTTCGCAGCCACTTAATACTTATAATATTTCTTGTAAAATAATGTAATAATAATCCAGCCTTGTTAAGTCCCATTGCTGAGAACAGGTCTCCTCTCAGTATGAAAGGTCTTGGGCTATAGTTACCACGCGGACCCAGTGTTGTGTGCATGTTTTTGTTTTCCTTTCCTTTACCATGTTTTTTTTCAAAATCAAATTCGATTTTACATATAAATTGATATACCCTCTATGATAGACCCTCTGCGTGAGAGGCCACTGCCGCTGGACTACCACGACTCTACTAACATTTTAGTCAGTACATACAAAGTTACTGATATATGATGATAGTCCTTGAAATACTCGGCCATTATCGGAAGAAGACCACAGCTGCAGTTGGTAGTTTATACTTACTCGGACAAAGATCAACATACATACATACATACAATATTCTCACGCTTGTATTCCCAAGACGGGTAGGCACAGCACACGAATTCAAAAATCCAGTGCCACGTTTAGCAATTTCAGGTAACCAGATGGGTAAACGTGATATTGCAGTGATAGGTTGCTCGCCCATCGCCCACAATACATTAACCCTTTCTCGGAGTCGACTCTTACGGCACTAAAGGAAAGGAAGAGGTGCTATTCTAACCCGGCACCAAACGGGGTCAAAAACAATTAAGATCAACAACAATTATCTATTCTAATGACCTGTAGCGCAGCGCTACTGTCTAACGCAACAAAAATCTACATCGTTTTTAATTTGACAGTTTCAGTGTTAGTTCGCTTTGAAATGTTTCAATTTCAAAGCGATTTCTGGTTTCAACCGTCTAATTAAAAACTATGTAGATGGTGCGTTAGATAATAATAACGTTGCTGGACCTCCCCTGACAATAAGCTCTGATTGGCTGTTCCAGGTGGCATAATGCGCGAGAGCCTGCGCCGGCTGGCGACGGAGGAGGGCGGCGAGCGCGCGGGCGGGCTGCGGCGCGTGCGCGTCGAGCTGCTCGACGGGGACCATGTCAATGTGGATGTTGAGGTGAGTGGAAGCAAAATTGGCGATGATGCTGACTTACATACCGTCACACCTGCGTTTCCTAATGGGATGGACAGAACACACAAAACGCTACACAGACAAAACCATGCCTATGTCACGTTTCGTGGCCACCTCTAGCACATTTTTTTAGGTTTTGAGTTGGCAGGTACGAGGTGCGGTCCAAAAGTATCCGGCCTAACAAAGAAAACAAGTAGATACATTTACAATTTTTTTTTATTTTTTGGCATAGTCCTCCACTATTTCAATGCACTTCTCAGATTTTGTGATAAGCATTTCTATGCACTTAAAAAAAAATTGAAGTTTTGTCCTCAAAATGGTCGAAAATCGCTTGAGCCACTTCATCATCCGAGGAAAATCGTCTTCCCCTTAAGTCTGACTTCAGCCTTGAGGACAAATAGTAGTCACTGGGGGCCAGGTCGGGGCTGTAAGGCGGATGGCGAATTTCCTCGAAGCCACATTTTGCTACAGCAGCTTCGGCAATTGCAGCAGTGGGAACGGGAGCATTATCGTGGAGAAGCCGAACACCTCTACTAAGTTTTCCACGTCACTTCTGCTTGATCGGCTCTCGTAACTGCTCAAGAAGGGTGGCCTAGTAGCTGCCATTTGCCGTGGTATTTCTTTCTTTTATGTTGATCATTAGTATTATGACAATACCAGAATACCGTTGACAATACCAGAATACCGTAGCCATTACTTTTTGGTGGATTTGCGTTACTTAGGTCTTTCTGGGTGGCTCCTCACCATTACGACGCCACTCCATTGATTCTCTTTTGGGCAGAGGATCATAGTACAAGACCATGGTTTCATTTCCCGTAACAATCGGCTCCAAATAACTTTCTCCGTAACGCCTATACATATCCAAAACTTCTCGAGAGTACGCTTTTCGCTCTGTTCGCTACAAGCTCGAAAGAAGTTTGGGTACACACCTTGCACTAACGTTATTCATATGAAGATGTTCACGTAGAACCCTAAATACTATAGTTTTTGAAAGCCCAGTTCTTGCCGCTATATCTTTAGTCTTAAGTGTTCTTTCACTCAGAACTTCCTCGTCCTCTAATTTGACACAGTCCTCGGTGAGTACTTCCAGAGGCCTGCCGGAGCGAGGTTCGTCGTCAATGGACCCCCGCCTTAAATGGAACTGCTAACTCCATTCTTTTGTGGTGGAAAATGACGGAGAAGTATCGCCGTACACGTCATTCAACCTTTTTTTTATATCGGTCGGGCTGACCCCCTCCGTTGTCAGCAATTTAATCACAGAGCTTTATTCCAATTCGAACATCTTGAAATTTTTCCGATTTACTGTAGTTAAATTGCCGTAAAATCAAAACAACAACCAACGGAAACCTCAAAACCATACACAAAATAGCAGAATAAATGACAATCGCGATGACACATTTTTTATTTTAATTGAAGCGGCCAAATTTCTCCAGCCAGAAACTTTTGGACCGTACTAGTATAATAATGACAGATTGCTAGCCTGTCGCCTAAAGCATAACTTAATTATGTTTCTTTAGTCGCCTCTTACCACATTCACGGAAGAAATGGAAAAGTGTTATTCGAAACCCGACACCTCACTAATTATGCTTAGGTACATTCTTTAGGCGACAGGTAAGCAACCTGTTTCTATTATATCTCTTTCATTGATGTCCTAAAATTATGCTAAAAGTCGTTACATGTCGCTAGTCATGGTTTTGACAAAGTAAGATTTCATGTGCTCTGCCTATAAATACGGGCGTATGGTATGTTTGTGTAAATTGCTACCAGGTGCCCAGAAGTCTACAGAAGTTGACAGCTTTGCCACGCTGAATGGTGATGCAAATCCTCTGGTTAAATATCGAACGTGCCCTCGGTCTAGCGAGTTTGACGCGTATCGTCTAATCTAAGCATTAAAGTAATTGAATCAACAATACGCCAATTGCTCCTCATCGTCAATTTAGTACTCCAACAAATAACCTTCCAATTCAAAGGAACAGAAATAGCCGCTCGTAAATCTGTATCTCGCAACAAACGGTATTGAAGCTTCTTGCACGTTTTATTGATTCCGAAGGCTAAAACAAACAGAATACGTATTCTTCAGAATTATGAAAATATTTAGGTGCACGTGTAGTTTTTCATTTATCTCTGAATAGCTTTTAATGTCGAATTACAAGTCAAGCAATTCAGAAATATTTAATACTAACTTTACGTCTTTCTATGAATTTATAATATTTAACACGTTTTTCAAGACTTTCAATGAAAATCCTTCACTGAATTTCATTCGAATAACTTCGAAAAGGGCAAAGTTTCTTACTTACACCCCCGTTTTACCCTTTTAAAGGGTGAATTTTCTAAAAATAAATTTCTTAGTGCTCCCCTACATTATAAATAAAAAGAACCCCTATGCAACTTAATATTAGGCACGTATTTAAATACTTATTATTAAAAATGACTAAATTTATCCTAAACTAAATTAAATCTAAAAAGGCCCCCTGTGGCAGGGTGAACGCTATGCTAATTATTTTTGAAAAGTAGCTGCCAGTCCGTTGGACGCCAGTTGCGTCGACTAGGCGCTATTTTAGTTCATTAAAAAAAATGTGGGACCCCATGGACCCAGGATCTCGATTCCTATAGCAACAAAGTTATGGCCAGGACCGAGACCCTGATATTTTAGCTTTTTTTTATTCGTCTGATTCTGCCGTTGCGCCAGCTTTAATTGGTTTTTAATTTAATTCATTTCCAGCGCAAAGCCAAGGGTGCTGATCTCCTGGACCGCGTCTGCGAGGTGCTGGACCTGACGGAGCGCGACTACTTCGGGCTGCTGCACGCGCAGCGAGGAGACCCCAGGGTCTGGGTCGACCTGGGCCGAAGGCTCTCCAAGACCTTCAAGAGTAAGTTAAAGCATTTTTCATCAGCTTCCACGGCATCAGTTCCTCTACGTTTTACATAATTTGTGTGTGTTTATTGTAAAGTGAAATTACCAATGCTCGACGCCTCAACGCCCAATAGATGAAACCCATCTGTCATCTGTCTTACTATGACACAAGGTTGCAAGTGCCAAGTAAAAATCTACACCATTAAATAAAAATCAACACATTTATCTTACCAATTAAATATTCGTGTAGGTATTCAAGCATTTCAAGCCACTTAAAATAATTTCAATAATGTCTAAGTATATCGTAATGCCTCATTTACATTCAGCCCCTATCGCTGCTCCTCGCGCTGCCGGCAATAATTCCCTTACCGCTCTTAGAGCGAGCGCTGGGCAGCGCGAGTGGCATTAAGCAGTGGCAAAGTGCCACTGGCAACAGAAGTATACGTTTACAATGTTTACATACTCGTCCTGCCCACTTCCCTGCCCACTTCCCTGCTCACTACAGCTGAATGTAAATGAGGCATAAGGCAGGGCTTGAAGGAATGTCATAAGAAGCGGATGGCCTTCTGTTGTTTCTACCTACCCCGCAGAGAAAAGGGCGTGAAGTTTGTGTATTTTATTTTATTTAAATCTCTATTCGTAATTTCCAGACGAGCCGTGGGACGTGCGTTTGGCCGTAAAGTTCTACCCGCCAGAGCCTTCGGAGCTGCTGGACGATGGCACAAGATACCAGCTCGCATTGGCTGTGAGGAGGGACCTCAACGAAGGTAGGGTCCCATTAGCCACGAGAATTAACATGTGAAAGTAAATGAGTGTGGGAAAGACTCCAATAGAGATCTGCCGCGGACTGAAGTCCACAGAGAGAAAGTTGGAAGTTGTATTTATGCGACCGATCTTCGAAACTTCGTTAGCGCGACCTTTCTGGAAAAAGTTTTACTACGGGACGGTAGGTGGCGCTAGGTTCGTTACAAAAGCTCATAGACGAAAAAGCCACTAGACAGAGGATAATGGCCACCCAGTCGCGCAAATCATTTATGGTTTATCGCTTATGGATGTCAACCATCGCTGTCACAGAAACAGTACAGAGCCTAACCATAGAGGAAAAAGGCACTAGCGTTACGCGCGATCTTGGGCCGGCCAATAAGAGCGCAGCGATGCGATGGTTTAGCTGAATCGTTTCCGAACAACCAAAATGAAATTGTCACTGTAGTGGGAAAACTAATTGCTGTAAAAGCTTGTAATAAAGGTATACTTCGCGCAGGATATTTGCAAATTCTAAAAAATCCAGGGTATTTAAAAGTTATTTTACCTAATATCCTCAGGTCGCCTGTCATGTTCAGCGCTGACGCACGCGCTACTAGCCTCATACGTGCTGCAAGCGGAGCTGGGAGACTACGAGCCGGCGCACGCGGCGGCGGCCGCGCGGCTGCAGGCGGCGCCGCTCAGCGCGCGCAGCGACGAGCTGGACGCGCAGGTCGATGAGCTGTATAGGAAGCACAAGTGAGGATTATACTACATACATACTTCGTACATCACGCCTGTATCCCCAAGAGGGGTAGGCAGAGCACACGAATTCAAAAATCCAGTGCCACCTTTAGCAATTTCAGAGTAACCAGATGGTTAAACGTGATATTGTAGTGACAGGTTGCTAGCCCATCGCCCACAATACACTAACCTCTTTCCCAGAGTCTACTCTTACGACACCCACGGGAAGAAAGGGGGAGGTACTATTTTAATCCGGCACCGCACGGTATACTAAATTTGCATGCAAAAAATCGCGGCACATACACATAGGAGTGATTCGGATACCCTCAAGGGTGGTGTATCTCTAGACTTTCGGTTAACACTATTTTTAGGATACCCTGTATAGTAAGACATTCCGTGCCACCAAGATGTCGTCCTGGTACTGCTTATAATGATTATGATGGATAATGTTCATGGTTGAATCCCTCTTTGTTCCAGGGGCCAGACCCCTGCGGAGGCTGAGCTCTGTTACCTGGAGAATGCGAAGAAGCTCCCGCTGTACGGAGCGGAGCTGCACTGCGTGCGGGACTCGGAGGACGTTGACCTCGTGTTGGCCGTCAGCGCGGGCGGCATCGCTGTCTACAGAGACGGGTAAGAAGATTCCGCTGTAAGGAGCGGAGCTGTGTGCGGGACTCGGAGGACGTTGACCTCTGGCTGTCAGCGCGAACGCATTGCTGTCTACAGAGACGGGTATCTTTAGCCCCATAGTCAGTTGCAGATTAAACAGATATAAGTATGTGGGAATAGTAGCGGCGTTACGGTATGGCACGGTTGGGCCGCCACATAAACCTCTTTGTAGCCTATCGCTCTTAGTTGGGGGGCGCCATAGAAATCTCGTTGCCCAGGGCGCTGGTATTCCTAAAAACGGCACTGTGTGGGAAAGACTCCAATAGAGAGATCTCTCTCCAGGCAGATGTTATGCCTAGGGAGCGAAGTTCACAGAGAGAAAGTTGGAAGTTGTTTTTATGCAATTGATCTTCGAATCTTCGTTGGCGCGATGTTCGATTGTTTAGTTCAGCTATTCGACGATAGATGGCGTTAGGGCGCTACAAGATAAAAGATGTAATAGTGACAGGTTGCTAGCCTGTCACCTAAAACATACCTCAACCTATTATCCCCGCCCCAACACAAAAGCCAAGCATACACAAGGGGACAAATGTCCCGCGACACGTGTCCCCAGCAACATCGGGCGAAGGCGAAGTTGCCGGACTTCGCTCGACATGTCGCGCGACACGTGTATACACGCGGATATAAGTCGCGCGATGTCGTCAGATATGTCAGGCGAAATCGGCCAACTTCGCTTGACATGTCGCCGACACAATGTCGTGGGACATTTGTCCCCTAGTGTATCCTTGGTAGTGATGTGCCGGATCGTTAAAAATGTATATCCGCGGATACGGATCTGAATACGGATATTTAGAGTCAAGATCCGCGGATACGGATACGGATACGGATTTTTATTTTCTTATTCATTTGGTGTCAGCACCCGCAGCCTTGAAACGATAGTTGACGTTACGCTCGCCGCAACGTCAGGCAGGACATGTTTTGATTTGCATTGCGTGGATAGTTACTTTTGTTTTGGTTATAAATATCTATTTATCTAGATTTCTGCATTGGAAAGGTGCCTAATATTTGAATTAAGTACATAAAAATACTTTGAAAAGATTTTAATAGTTTTTTAATTCTACCCCATCACTTGAAAAAGATCCGTAAAAGATCCGCTCGAAAAGTAACGGATACAGATACGGATACGGATTTTTCTTTTCCCTCGGATATCCGCGGATACGGATACGGATACGGATATCCGGAACATCACTAATCCTTGGCAATGAAGAGGTCTCATCCAAAAACCGACACATGACACGAATAACCTGTTTCCCCAGGATCCTCCTGAACCGCTTCCCGTGGGCGAAGATCACGAAGATCAGCTACAACAAGCGCGCGTACACGCTGCGCCTGCGCGCCGGCGAGTGCGACGAGGCCGAGACGCACCTCAGTTTCCGTCTCGCTTCCACACGCGCGGGCAAGAAGCTGTGGCGGTGCAGCGTGGAACATCACATGTTCTTCCGGTGAGTACAGCCTGTGGTTTCATTATAGCATGGTGCGGATGACATCTATCAAATTCAATACTAGAAATTACAAGGGTCGATATTTGATCAATAAAAATAATGATATAAAATGCTGATATCAAATTATATTTTGCGCCAATCATATCCAAGCAACGAATAAGATCTACTTCCACACATTTAGACCGTAGCACCTTTCTTCGAGTAAAACGAAACGCATCAAGGTGTCACTCGCACCATGCTAGGGTGACCGCACCAGTAATGGACATAGAACCAGTAATGGACAATGACTCTTATTTACTACCCACTAAGGAAAAGTCATTTGTTTTACGAGTGAGTTTCAAAAATATTGTACATAGTTAAGGGCTTTAATAAAAACAAAAGTTAATTGATTCTTTTGTGTAACGACAATTACCCATACACTTTGTATAGGTAATTTTCGTTACACAAAAGACGCGATCGTAATTTTGTTTTTATTAATCCTTAATTTATGTACAATTTTTTTGAAACTCACTCTTACAACAATCAATTCACAACTCTACGGTCTTTAAATTATGAATGAAGTGTCCATCACTGGTGCTTGTCAACTTAAACCGTCCATAACTGGTGCCGTCACCCTATAGTGAAACCAATGTAGATCAGGGGTTCTTAAAGTGGTCTATGTGGACCTCCAGGGGTTGGTGGGAGACTCGGGGGTCTTCGCTAGTGTTGGGAAAAATAGGTGTATTTGGTAGGTACAAATGTAGCCGCAGAGGGTCTACTAAAACTTAAGAGCCGAAACTTTGAAAGAGGTCTAGGATTAAAAAAAAAATGTGATCTGCCCTAGATCATAAAATTGTTTGCAATGACCTAAGGCTCAATCAACTCATACTGGCGCATTCGTTGAGCCGCGACGCGTCTTACTTCCATCTAAATCATATTCATCTCTATAGTTTTAGTGCCGGGTTAGAATAGCACCTCCCCCTTTCTTCACGTGGGTATCGTAAGAGATCGACTCTGGGACAGGGTTAGTGTATTGTGGGCGATGGGCTAGCAACCTGTCACTGGTATATCACGTTTAACCATCAGGTTGCCCTTAAATTGCTAAACGTGGCAATGAATGTTTGAATTCACGTGCTCTGCCTACCCCTCTTGGGAATACAGGCGTGAGAATATGTATGTAGTTTTATCATTTAAGTACAAATTTGTACAAATCTGTGAAAATTTCAACTGTCTATCACCATTCTTGAGATACAGCTATGTCAGTGACGAACGGATGGACGGACAGCCAAGTCTCAGTAATAGGTTCTTTACCCTTTGGGTACGGAACCCTTAAAAAATACTTTTTTTTCTACAGACGCGCTGCGCCCGTGCCTGTGGACCGCATCGCAGGCTTCCCGCGGCTGGGCTCGCGCCGACTCTCCTGTCGGCGGACTCTCCGGCAAATACGAGAACCCTTCATGAGGGAGATAACTGCCTGACGAGAAGGGAAGAGAAAATTGCGAGCTTGAATAGTTTGAGCGAAACTGGTTTTCGAAACCGTAACCGAACTTGTGGTCGGACACTATTGAATAGTCAGTAGCTAAATTTGCATCGTCCAAAATATTGGACTTATTCAAAGAATGTATCATTGGTAGGTAATGTAGAGTACTAAGGTATACGTCCCTGTGCTCGATACTGACTCAATACTTGACACTTGCTATCTTATGGCATGGTAAGACAGGTGACAGATGGGTGTCATCTACTGGGCGTTGAGGCGTCGTGCATTGGTACTTTTACCTTATTTACAAGCTCTGGTGTGCCGTTTTACGAATGTATTCGATAAAATCTCATCTAAACTAATATGTAATTCTTAATTATCTAGTGGTCATTAAACGCAGTCATTGGCTGTAAAATGTAGAGTCCTAACTGAATGACCTTATTTTGACCACTTGAGCTATGTGACTTCAATACGTCAAAACAAATTGACGGTAAAGCAATTGCAATAAATTTAGGTAAGCTGCTGTTTGTATTTAGTTTATTTTAGTTTATTTTTCTACACAATGTGAAAGACCTCGTTAACAAAATGGTAGAGTCCGAACGAAACTGGTTTTCTGGCTGAAATCGAATAAAGCTTGATGAGTTTGTTTTCAAATATGTCAAAATAAAAATGACGGCGAGCAATTGCAATAAATTTAGGTACGCTGTTGTTTGTATTTATAGTTTTAGTTTATCTTTCGACACATTGTGAAAGTTACTAACAAAACATACCTATAATTAAAATATGGAAAATTCATCTCAAATCGAGTTTAGCTCAACATGCTTCGAGCTAGTTCATAGCCCTTTATCTAGTAGCCGCGGCGGCTGCTGTCAAACACGCACTGCGCGTCACGTAGTTCTAAAAAGTGAGTTATCTGTATTTTTCAACATGAATCTCACAGTAGTTTAAATATCAAAATAATAAACCTATGTTAAGGTAAAAACACGATTAACTAAATAAGTAGGTAGTTAAGTAAATGGAAGCACTGGTAGATTAAAAAAATAAGTGCCATTAAACTTGTATGACTGTGTAGCAAATAACAATATTTTACTAAATAAATATACTGTAGTTTTTACATAACATTATGTAGAATAGAATAAAGAGCCAATACAAATAAAAGTATCAACTATTTTATTACTTTCATTGTTTTATTTTTAACACTTACCTATCCCGACTACTTAGAATTACACCTGTCTATTTCTTCCGTGGATGTCGTAAAGGGCGACTAAGGAAATAAGTACAAATACATTTTAGCCGACAGGCTAGCAACCTGTCACTATTGTACCTGCCACCTCAAAAGCAAAAAATATATGCTAAAAGTCATCGTATTGTCTTTGTAGCGTTTTGCCAACCCCATTTGGGAACACAGGCGTGATTGTATGTAGGTATGTATGGAACGGAAACCACAACGTGAGTAATCACGTGGATTAGGTAAATAATGGTAAACAGGGCAATTGGAATAAGTATCATGCATATCATACACAAGCAGAATGCTTAACAAGAATGTATGACAGGCTAATTTAGAAATAACTCTTTCTGTATCGTCGTGCTTGAAAACACAAAACGGCAAATGGACCGTATAAGTATTTTAACCTGTGGTCTGGGATTAAAAAAAAAAAACAAAATTTCCCCGTGTGGTGCCGGGTTAGAATAGCACTTTCCCCTTTCCTCCCGTGGGTGTCGTAAAGAGTTGACTCTGTGAAAGGGTTAGTGTATTGTGGGCGATAGGCTAGCAACCTGTTACTGCAATATGACGTTACACCATCTGTTCACCTTGAAATTGCTAAACGTGGCACTGGATTTTTGAATTCTTGTGCTCTACCTACCCCTGAATGACAAAAAATACTAAAATATTTTAAAAGTCACGATCTTATAGTGAAATACAAAGGATACACTCGGCGTGCGTTTGTCCGCTGCCGAGGCGCGTTGCTCCCGATGAGGGGTCACGAATTGGCCTGAAACGTGTCGAGCTAATCTCGATATAAACACGTGAGTAGATCCGTTAATTTTTTACTATGAGTGAGACTCATGGTAGTTTTTTGCTATGAACTATACTTACGAGTAAACATACATACATACCTACATACACCACGCCTGTATTCCCTAAAGGGGTAGGCAGAGCGCACAAAACGCTACTTAAAAAACCATGACTATTTCGCGTCTCGTGGCCACATCTAGCATATTTTAATGGATTTTGAGTTGGCAGGTATAATAGTGACAGGTTTCTAGCCTAGCCTAAAATAAGTATACCTACCTCAACCTATTTCCTTAGTCGCCTCTTACGGTATCCACGAAAGAAATGGACAGGTGTTATTCTAAACCCAACACCACACGGAACGCCTTAGAGCACACGGAACACCCGACGAGTACAACCGTTAAGTAAGTGTATTCACATACATACATATTCTCACGCCTGTATTCCCATGAGGGGTAGGCAGAGCACATGAATTCAAAAATCCCGTGACACGTTTAGCAATTTCAGGGTAACCAGATGGTTAAACGTGATATTGCAGTGACAGGTTGCTAGCCCATCGCCCACGATACACTAACCCTTTCCCAGAGTCGACTTTTACGACACCCACGGGATTAAAGGGGGAGGTGCTATTCTAACCCGGGACCACACGGGGCTTGTAACGGATAAGTGTATTTTTAGATTCAAAAGCTAACTACTTAAAATTTTATGAACTATAGGACAATCGGCGAGACATGATCCCTGACATGAGCCATGACAGTTCACGTTAGTGATGGGGCGTGTCGATGGAACTT
>BHDV01003369.1:34153-52445 GCA_005406045.1 Adoxophyes honmai | reverse complement strand
TAACGGTGACGCCGCTACAAGGTTGTATCGTGATTATTATTGTCAGTGTCCCAGGGATCATTACTCGTCGATTGTTCTATAACTAATACCCAAAGGCCATTTAAAAATAAAACAAAAAGCGGTTCTACCTGTTACGTATCATAAAACATTGAAGCCAGCGATTGTACTTTTCAAGATCAAGTACAAGTCTGACGCATGCGCGTGACGTCAATCTGACATCGTGGAAATAATCTGACTGGACTCAATCTGACATTCAGGCATATTGATCATTGCAATTAAATGTATTGATAAACAGCCTTGGCCGAAAGTATGAGTTTACCAGTTTTTGTACCTACATCAAATTTTAATCAAAAAAGTGTATAAGCAAACATACCTACGCAATATTGAACATTAAACTACCGTGAGTGAGTGCATGTTGAAAAATATTTAACGGATAACGCACGTTCATTAAATCGAGTTTAGCTCGACATGTTTCGGACTAATTCGTAGCCCTTCATCTAGGGGCCGCGGCGGCTGCTGCAGCCAAGCACGAACTGCGCGCCTCCGCTCTCTTCGCCCGAATGCTCGTGCTCGACGAAACTAACACCGGCTCAGTCCGAAACATGTCGAACTAAACTCGATTTAATGAACGTGAGTTATCCGTTAAAAAAAATTCAAACATACCTACGCAAATTTGAATTACATTTCTATGAGTCAAGGAAAATTTCGTCAATAACTTCTCTGAGTATTTATATTTATACAAACATACAAACATCGCGGCTGTATTTACGAATGGGGTAGGCAGAGCACACGAAACGCTACATAGACAAAACCTTGACTTTTTCACGTTGCGGCCACTTCCAGCCTATTCTGCTGGTTTTGAGGTGACAAGTCGCTCGCTTGTCGCCCAAAATGTAACTTAACCTTATTCGCCTCTTACACCTGTGGAAGAAATGGAGAGCTGTTTTTTTTTTAAACCCGACACCGTAGGGCAGTGTTACTAGAAGAGCCAAAAATGACAGGTAGGTTCGCGCGCGTCGGTTTCGACTCGCGCGCCTTACCGAGCTAAACCAAGGGCCACACGATTAAAATGTCAATTGACCTTTGATAGGCATTTTGCTCTTGCTACCAGTTCACCGTGAGGCATCCTCGACTCCTTGATCACCTTCTAGGGAACCTTTATACCTAATTACCTACTTGTATACATCACGCCTGTATTCCCAAATGGGGTAGGCAGCGCTCACAAAACACTATTAATTCAAAACCATAACTATTTCACGTTACCTACTCAGTGGATGGGTGACACCCGGGGCGGATATTGTTTAAAGCAACCCCCCCCCCCCTAGAATTCGATAGACACGGTGAAAATAAAAAATGACTTTTTTTACCTTTTATAATTTTTCATTGACTACTAAAGTTCACAGCCGGGTGTCACCCCTAGGAGGGTGACACCCTTCGGCGGACCGCCCCCGCCGCCCCCCCCTAGCTACGCTACTGTACCTACTTTAGCCACTTCTAGCATGCTTTTTAGGTTTTTAGTTAAGAGGCACAATAGTGACAGGTTACTAGCCTGTCACCTAAAATACATACATACATACAATATTCTCATGCCTGCATTCCCAAGAGGGGTAGGCAGAGCACATGAATTCAAAAATCCAGTACCACGTTTAGCAATTTCAGGGTAACCAGATGGTTAAACGTGATATTGCGGTGACAGGTTGCTAGCCCATCGCCCACAATACACTAACCCTTTCCCAGAGTCGACTCTTACGACACCCACGGGAAGAAATGGGGGGTGCTCTAACCCTAAAATACACCTTAACCAAATTCCTTGGTCGCCTCTTACGACATCGGCGGAAGACATGGAAACGGAACAGCGTTATTCTATACCACACGGAAAATACGTTTTCCAAAACACAAAGTTTTGGTGGTTTTGTGGTCGCATTGGTATGGAAGCCTTGCTTTTCGCGTCCACATAAAATTATAATTATGTTTACCAAATTAACCTCAAAATTTTCCTTAACCTTACTTCGTATTAAATATTAGTTTGATAAAACAAATAATTGGGTTTCTCTCATGGCCACTTACTGCGAAATTAATTTTCAAGTTCTTTGTTGTTTATGATTAAGTATTATTTCTATTTCCTTATTAAATAGATGCCTTTAGATTGTTTCCAGTTAATGTAGCAACATTTCGGCATAATCTTAGATTTACACATAATAATGAAAGGCTGCTAACATGTCGCCTAATAGATACCTTAACTTTTTTTCCTTAGTCGCCTCTTACGACATCCTAGTAGCTCAGGTCGCTACGCTATCCCCTTCCACTCGGGAAGAGGACGGGGGGAAAGAGCCCCACATAACCCCGGGCACTCCCCATGCCCTGGCGTATACGTAATGTATTTCCTCTTCGACAAAAAAAAGGGTCGCTACAGCTACAGTGTCCTACATCGCGCCAACGAAGTTTCGAAGCTCGCTTGCGTAAATACAACTTCCCACTTCCTCTCTGTGGACTTCGGTCCCCAGGCATAACACCTGCCTGGAGAGAGAGCTCTCTATTGGACATTTTCCCATCTTTTTCAACAATAGAAGTTCTGCTACTCGACGATGGGTGTCGCTAGGACGCTACAAACCTATACAGTGAACATTGAGGATAGAACCTATAAAGTACTAATGTCATCTTGGTTGTACGGAAATTATTCCGCAAAACAATTGAAGTGATCGCTGTGCTATTATTGGCCGGTTCAAGATCGCGCGTAACGCTAGTGCCTTTTTCTCTACGGTTATTGGCTCTGTACAGTTTCTGTGACAGTGACGGTGACGTTTAGTATGTTGAAATCAACAAACTATTTGCGGACCGGGGTTGCGAACATTGTTTCTCTATAGGTTCTATCCTCTATGACAGTGAACTTCATACCGGCATTGCATTGCTCGATGTTTTTTTTTTAATATGACGTTTAATAAGACAAAGTTTTGCAGTAACTCAAGAATTAAATGATTCTATTTTATGTATAAGGGTTAGTAAAATATAGCGCACATTTTTACGATTTTATAATGTATTTAAAGTGCCTTTTACGCAGTGTTTACTAGTTTATGTATTAACACGCATGACAGACATACAACTGACTTCCGTAATTATAAAAACGTTAAAAGAGAACTGCGGGCTTGCCGCTTGCTATGCATTGTATGCGAACTATGAGGTAATAAGGTAAAAATACTTATTACGCAGTTGCGCTATTAAATAATAATTAAATTGTTCTAATTAATAACTAAATAGTCAAAACCTCAACAATGTTGATTGATCCTTGTGAATTTATGTCAGGGTCCTTGTGGTTTCGGGTTTGGGTTAACACCTCACCGTTTTTTCCGTGGATCCCGTAAGAGGCGACAAAGGAAAGAGGTTAAGGTTAAGATAGAGGTAGAGGTTAACGCGATAAGCTAGCAATCTCTTACTGTTATACTTGCTAATTTAAAATCTAATAATATTAACAAAAAAAACGTTTCAAATTAGAAATATCCTGAAACATGTCATTTGTCTATGTATTACTTACATAGCTTTATAGAATTTGGTATTAAATTAGGTCATTAATATTATTAAATTATGTATGTACCACCAAAATGTAAGAACTGACTTGATAATAATAATAACCTTAAGGCGCTGCGCAGACGACAGACTTTTGTGCGATCGAGTCTGCGGAGCAATAAAATCTCTGAATGGCGTAGACAGTTTCCATTCAGAATTTTTATTGCTCCGCAGACTCGATCGCACAAAAGTCTGTCGTCTGCGCAGCGCCTTAATCCGTGACCCATCGCATGACGGTCCGCTGCCGTGGCGCGTAACTCCAGATGATGGGTCACGGATTGATTCGAAACATGTCGAGCTAATCTCGGTATAAAAAACTTGAGTAGATCCGTCATTTCACTATGAGTGAGTCTCACGGTATTTTTATGTTTAAAATACCGCAATCGATTTGTATGGACTATTTAGTAGTTGACAAAAACAACACAACTATACAGAAATAACAATAAAACGTATAAATACCTTATACTAAAAACAAACTTAACTGGAACTAAAATTAAATTCTAAAACTAAAATTTTAGTAGTTGACTAAAAAAAACTATTTAGTCTGTCAAATAGATTAGCAAAAAAATGTTGTACACGTATTTTTTTTTTCTTTTATTTGACAAAAAATAATTGACTAAGATACAGTGCTCTGAAGTTCCGAGTGAAGTCACTGCGTGGTACAATTATTACCACGGCGTGACGTCACGAGCCCCCACTCCGGTAGTTTGACGATCTATACCTTTGTCGATGTTTAATCGATATACTAAAAAACAGGTGTCTCATTTTTTCCATAATCTAACTAATTGTAAGAACGAACTAATTAGAATGATAAAATTTTACCCAGTACACATACTATTTTAACCGAGCAAGCGATAATTTGTAGAAATAACTTGCATGCAAATTCTTTAGGCTGTGGCTAGAGCGTACGGTCACAGTACTCGTAGTAATTGTACTGAAACAATTAGCTACAACGCACAGAGACAGGTGGTTTTAGTCGCACAATTTAGCTGCAAACCCGTGTGGTGCCGGGTTAGAATAGCACCTCCCCTTTTCTTCCCGTGGGTGTCGTAAGAGTCGACTCTGGAAAAGGGTTAGTGTATTGTGGGCGATGGCAACCGGTCACTGCAACACGTTTGATCATCTGGTTACCCTGAAATTGCTAAACGTGGCACTGGATTTTTTAATTCATGAGCTCTGCCTACCCCTCTTGGGAATACAGGCGTGATAATGTGTATGTATGTATGTATTTAGCTGCAATCGCACTGACAGCGGAAACGGGGTGGTGCGACGCGATGGCGTCACGGTATAGGTTGTAATATTCGGAAGTAAACGAAGGAGCTCGCACTAGAGATACAGAATTGTGAAATACTTAGTAAAAAAAGCTGAAATGATCACAAAAGGGATCTGGTCATCCTATGCTAAGTGAAGATGGAGCGGTGATAAAAAAGGAACGGGAGGGCAGAGGGAGATATTAGTCAAAACAGGAGTGCTTTTGTCTAACGCACTAAAATCTACATCGGTTTCAATTTGACAGTTGAAACCAAATCTCGCTTTGAAATTGAAACATTTGGTATCACGTAACGTCATCGCGACCAAAGCCTATATCCATACTTGAATTTTAACGTTTAAACTAAATTGAACGAATGATTTACTAAAAATTGCTTTTGCATAATGCTCTCCCAATCTTAATCCAGTTTTTTATACGAAAAACACTTTTGGCGGTCAACTGATTTAGATTGGTTTACGTTCAAAATAATTGTTGTTTTTTTTATAGCTTATCCCACTGTTGGGCAAAGGCCTCCCCTTTTTCCTTCCACTCGTCTCTGTTTTCAGACAAATCCCGCCAGTCAGGTTTGAAACGATCTAAATCGTCCCGCCATCTTGGGTCTGCCTCTGCTCCGGTGCCCGTCGCATGGGACCCAATCAGAGACAATTTTGGCCCAACGGTCCGGATGTTGGTTAATTACATTAAAAAAAAAATGTATTTACCCAAATTAATTAAAGCGTGTTGCATTTCTTGAATTTGTTTCATTTACACTCCATCTCACATATGTAGCTATAATTTTTGGTCCTTCGAACCTGATAAAAGATATTGTAATATTATAATTATCATGATAGCTATGAAATAAGTCTATAATAGTACCAAGTAGAAGATAAATAGATAAAATTGTGATTAGTAACAAGTTTCTTCATCATCAGCCTATATACGTCCCACTGCAGGGCACAGGCCTCCTCTCAGCATGAGAGGGCTTGGGCTATAGTTCCCACGCGGGCCCAGTGCGTATTGGGAACTTCACACACAACGTTGAATTACTTCATCGCTTTGTGTTGGTTTCCTCGCGATGATTTCCTTCACCGAATAGCTCGTGATAAATATCAAATTCGATATCGCACATAAATTCCGAAAAATTCATAGGCCCGGGTTTGAACCCACGACCCTCTGCTTGAGAGGCCACATGTCGAACCGCTGGGCTATCACGGCTATTCTAGACTAACAAGTTTCTTACACGTCGCCTAAAGCTTTATAACCTACTAGCTTTCCGCCCGCGGCTTCGCCCGCGTGGAACTCGGTTTAATTGCGGTATAAAGCACAACTATAAGAAAACTTCTCTTTTCAAACGACACACAGCGCCATCGATCTATCATCCATCGATCGGTCATCGATTGATATCCATCTATCATCGATCGAAATCGATCTATCAACCGAACTATATTTTTGTTTTCCCTCGGGAACTACATTTTTTTCCGGAATAAAAAGTAGCCTATTATTTAATCCATACTTCTATCTCTACGTCTGCAAAATTTCAAAACAATCGGTTCAGTAGTTACGGCGTGAAAGCGGAACAAACCAACAAACAAACAAACAAACAAACAAACAAACAAACTCACTTTCTGACTTATAATATTTTAGTAAGGATTTTTTAGTAGTTTATAAATGACATCAACAGAATAAAAGGAGAGGTGTCATTCTAACCACTAATTGACACAGTATTTTAGCCAAGAAACCTGAAAACGGTTACAATTCGTCGGATTTTCAAATCCTTCTAATCAACATCAGAACTTTTCTATCCTTGTTTAATACAAAAGGTCTTAAAGTACGTTTGTAATTCTAAGAATTCCGATTTTTATCCAAGAAATGTTTGCGTGGATATACATTTATAAACAGTCAGTGCGCGATACGAGACAGTCTTGTGCGCGCAACACGCGAGTGTGGTGGCCAGTGTTGACAGTCTGTCACAAGATTGGTTGAAAGTTTTCGTGAGTAACTCAAGTTATAAGTTGATTAAATATTTTCTACGTTTTTGTTGCAAATTTAGGAGTGAAATGAGTGAAGCCAAAAAAATTAAGTTCGAATTTTTATTTTGCAAAAAAAAACAGTCTTACAGCGTACTAAGTTCCTCTGAAAATCATTAAAAATATAGGTAAGAACCCTATTATTTGCCCCAGTCCAATAAAAATAAAAAATACAGCCAACCGCGACTCGGACTCAACCTCGAAGGGTTTCGCATTCGCACCAAAAACTATAAGAAAAGTCAGGTTTTTATGGTACCCCTCAAATATTTATTTTATTTTCATTTAATTGTTTGGTTTTAAACTAGATATTCTGTGAATATTTCAAGTCTCTACCAGTTACCATTATTTATATCGACCCAAAAACACCAAACAATCACAAAATCACAATTGTTGTATGGGAGAGTCCGTAAATATTTATTTCATTTCATTTTTTAGTATTATTTGTTATAGCTGCAATATAAATATGTAATCTGTGAAAAATTTCAATGGTTTAGCTTGTCAGTTCATGAGATATAACCAGGTGACAGACGGGCGGACGGACGGACGGACAGTGACGTCTAATTTCACCCTTTGGATACCCTAAAAAGGGTTATAAGGGACGAAAGAAGTCGCTGGATGAAGGTCTCTTGCAACCGGTACATATGTATAGAAGCCGAAAGGGGAGGCCTCTGTTCCGCATAGACGTCCTATGGCTGAGATGATGATGATAATGAATAAAAAAAGCCTAAAATAAGGAAGGGGCAAAAATAAATCGCTCATAAAAATAACTGTGATACATTTCAAAACAATAAGGATAACAAAACAAGTAGGAAAAGTTTTTTTAGTATAGTTAGCGCAAAAGTACTTATTGAAGGTTACCTACCATAAAAATAAACGAACAATAATGTTTATCAAACCTCATGAAAATGAAATACCTTCATACAATCACGCCTTTATTCCCTGATGGGGTAGACAGAGCACAAGAAACATTTCATAGACAAAACCATGATTATGACTATTTCACGCATCGCAGCCACTTCTAGCATAATTTTAGGTTTGGAAACAGATGGAAGAGGTAGTGTAATAGTGACAGGTTGCTAGCCTGTCGCCTAAAGCATACCTACTACCTAAACCTGTTACCTTAGTCGCCTCTTACGACATCCACGGAAGAAATGGAGAGGTGTTATTCTAGATCTGACACCACACGGACCACGATACCGTACGGTACTACGATGTGTAGATAAACAGGTTATTCTATACACTTTCAGCTTTTCGATAGCTATGCGACAAGTATGTTACCAAAAATATATTCATGTCCGAAAACTTAGTATGTAGAAGGTAGGTATTTTTAAGTGTACGAAACATGTAGGTAGTTTAAAACAGTGACACTTAACCATTGGACCGAAGGTGTTTATGCTGTAAACAATTATTTAACATGCCCATTTATTTGTAACAAGTTACAAGACAAGATAAAACATTTTGTGTTGTTTTGCATAATTCAGATAAGGTCATAGGTACGATTTTTACTCACGCTGATCAATATTTACCTATTACAATACATACATACATACATACCTACAATCACCTCTTTATTCCCAAATGGGGTAGGCAGAGTACACGAAACTTACATAGACTAGACAAGCCATCTCCATTTCAGGTTCCGTGACCACTTCCAGCATAATTCTAGATTTACTTAATGAAAGAGATATACCTAATAGTGACAGGTTGCTGGCCAATCGCCTAAAGCGTACCTAAAACTTAGTCGCCGCTTACGACATCCACGGAAGAAATGGAGAATTCTTATTCGAAACCCGAAGTCCCGAAACAAAACTATGCTAGAAGAAGTGGCCACGAAACGTGAAATATTCGTGATGTTGTCTATGTAGCTCGAATAATATTCGTGTAAATAATATTAATAATATTAATATTCGTGTGCTCTGCTGATGTATGTATTTATCCATTTTTACAGTGTCTTTATCTTTTGTTGTAACCAAGCAGATATGACGTAAAAAAACAAAAAACCCAGTAGATACTTAAGTCCATTTCATTAAAAAAACAAGGAAAGGACCCAAGAGAATATTTACGAAAATTTTTATCGCAAGTTACGGTACAGTTCAGAGGTTTCGATAGCGTTAAGATTGAGGCAGTAAATAAAAATATCGATATCGGGCAAGGTCAGTCATTGAGGTCACAAATATAACCGGCCAATTTACTGTGTGACACTAACTTAATACCCTCTTTTACATCCGAATGAGATTAAGTATGTATACGTACGTTATCACTATCTACCTCTCTGTAGACGTCAATGGTGTTATTCCCTAACGTAACAAACTAAGGCTCCCTTTGCACCGGAGACATGCTATGCTACGATGCTACGGATGCGTTTGATATCCACCAATCGTATTCATTGGTGCACATAGCATAGCACCGGTGGAATCGGATTTCGTACCTACGTAGCGCAGCTTAATACATCTTCGCAGCATAGCTGCATAGCACATCTCTGGTGAAAAGGTAGCCTAATAAACTCCATGCAATAATTATGACAGCTACTTTTGACACCTAGATTACAAAACCCGTGTGGTGCCGGGTTAGAATAGCACCTCCCCCTTTCTTCCCGTGGGTGTCGTAAGAGTCGACTCTGGGAATGGGTTAGTGTATTGTGGGCGATAGGCTAGCAACCTGTCACTGCAATATCACGTTTACCATCTGGTTACCCTGAAATCGCTAAACGTGGCACTGGATTTTTGAATTCATGTGCTCTGCCTACCCCTCATGGGAATACAGGCGTGAGAATATGTATGTATGTATGTAGATCACAAAACACGGATAGTATAAGTCAATCTCCACACAAAGTGCGCTCTAGCAACTCGTTCCATTAACTTTACTGTAAAAAGATGTGAGTACATAGATACCTATGGGAAAATGCAATTCCCGTACAACTTTACTGTTTTAGTTTTCAAGTCGTTAGCATTGGAAATACACACATTACGCATTTGGAGTTCTAGCGATACCTACACAACTGTGACGGACAGACGGATTTAGTCACGCAAAAAAACTTTTTTACCATATTAATTCAAAACACTAACAAAGGTTTCTCTGCGTCTCTCTTTCTACTTAAATACATTCACTTACATTACACACACACACACACATCACTTAATTACACGAAATAACAACCACAAGGTAAAAAGGACTCATTTGGATGGGTCAGTATGGGGAAATCTGAAACTGTCATACTTACATGAAGATTGTTAGTAACCATATCTGAATTTTAATAAGGAAAACTGCATTCATGTATACGTACAATACTTCATGTATTCCCAAATGGGGTAGGCAGAGCACACGAGGCGCTACATATACAAATCACGGCTATCTCACATTTCGTTGCCACTTCTATCATATTTTTTTTTGTTTTATATTGGTATAATAGTGACAGGTTGCTAGCCTGTCGCCTAATTACCTTAATCTATTTCCTTGGTCGCCCCCTACGACATCCACAGAAGACATGGAGGTGTTATTCTAAACCCGACACCACACGGTACTAAACATTCCCAATTTTTCCCCAGGACAATGACGGGTCTCCTCCCTCTACTCCTGGCTTCGCTGGCAGTCTCATCAGCAGACAACCCCCTCTCCCTGGGGTCTCTCAAAAACATCGCCAAAATGCCAACAGCCATCGCCAGCAACATCCCCAAAGCGATCAACCCTATAGAAGCCGTGAAACCCTACGTCATGTCCAGCAACCCCATAGACTTCAACTCTGGTGCTCAGTTGGAGGCAGCCGCTAAGTCTTTGGCCAAGTCTACTAAGGAGGTTCTCAGCGAGAATGCTGTAGCTGGTAACGTTAGCAGTGCTGCTGATTCGTTCGGAAGAAGTATACAGAAGGAGATAGTGGCTGTGAAGACGCCTATTGATGAAACCTTGGTCTTTGTTGGATCCAGTCAGTGTAAGTCAAATTGTGTCTCCATTTTACTAAACATAGTCGAAGACGGTTCGTAGACAACTTTACCAAAATTTAACCTTGAAAGGGGTATAGTAGTGCAAAGTTGCTGGTCTATTGCCTAAAGTCGTCCTTACGACGTCCAAGGAAAAAACTGAGATATCTTCAAGATTAAAAAGGTTTTAAAATTCGGCCCAAAAAGTGAAATTTTACGAGCTTGATCGGCTTTGATATTGTCAACAATAATAAACAATTAATTCACGCTTTGCGCTAGCGTGGGACATCCACCTACAAAATGGACAGACGACTTAATAAACGTCACCGGAAAACGCTGGATGCAGGTCTCTTCCAACAGGAACTTATGGAAGTCTAAAGGGGAGGCCTATGTTCAGCAGTGGATGTCTTATGAAATGATGGTGATGATAATATTCTTTGCGCAGGTACCCACGTGAAGAAAATATTCGGAGTGGCGTACGAGCAATACGAGGGAGAACAGGAGCCTGAACTGAACAAATTGGCGCTCGAATACCGAGACGCGTGAGTTATGGCTTAGTTATGGCTTTTACGAGTATAAAGGTAGTCCAATAGAGAGATATCACTCTCCAAGCTTGCCTGGGGACTAAAGTCCGCAGAGAGAATAATAGAAGTTCTATTTATGCAAACGGTCTTCAAAACTTCGTTAGCGCCTTGTAAAATTTAACAGTTGACGATGTAGCAGTAGTTCTACTACTCAACGGTAGATGGCGTTTAGGTTAGGTAGGTTCTTAGGGATCCAATCCAGCACCTCAGGTGCATTTGACAATAGCCTTTTCAACTTGCAAGTATCTCTATAACTCAAGCGGGAAAGCCTACAATAGAACGGCCTCTTTCCAGTCAGTTGTCAAGTATGCCAGGGAAATGAAGTCCAGAATTTAAATATAGAATAGAGAAAAGAAAGAAAAACATGCGTGATGTTTATGTATTTATATCATGTAACAAAGTAATCCTTCCTCAGAGGCCTGCGCATGATCTTCAACATAACCGCAGCCGCCGCGCGCATCCCGGAGGCCAGGGAGTTCAACCCTAGCCAGAAGCTGTTCATCTTCGTCCACGGCTTCACGGATGACCCCAGCAAGGCTGGCTTCAGCACCGTCAGCCAGGCGCTGCTGTCGCAAGGTATGTACTCTAGGGAAACTGCTTCCTGAAAGAGATGTAGGGACATGGCCATAAGGCTGCCAGGCTGTCACGTTGCTATGGATGCGTCTGACATCCATCAATCAAATTTATTAGTTCACATAGTTTATCACTGGTGGAGGCATAGCTTCGTAGGCACGCAGTCACATCCTCGCAGCATAACTGCATAGCACATCTCTGGTGGAAAAGCATTGGCTGGATATGATTGTTTCAAATTTATACTCAAAACATTCTAGAAACAGTATGTTTTTAATCAATTTTCAATAATCAATCAGACCGTATAAATGTAAGTTTGTTTGCTCGTAGTACAAGTAAATATAACGGCACAGTGCCAATTCTCTCAAATGTGATAAAAATAATTGTGTGTAGATATCACAAGCAGTGAGGTAATTAAAACCAAACTTATTAAAAACCTTCAGCATCTGGCTTCTACCAGACTCTCATTACTAATATCATTCTTACCACCCTTAATGCATAATATACTAATACATAGATACTATAGTACTTTTTCGAATTTACTGCTATTCAACCATTCTAAGGCTTAGGAACACCTATCTATATCCACGCACGTCAAAGTTTTTTACTGTTCCTAATTTGTATACTTAATCCTTTTTAGTCGTGTTGGGCCGATGATATCTCTGTAGCATACCGCGTAAAAAATCTGCGTGAGAAGATTAAATCTTGAGGTCGTTAAAACAGAATAGAACATTAAGTCTACAGTTGGACGGTTCTATTTTAAACTCAAGTTAAGTGCCTAATTTGTATAATAATTTCATTATATGGTAGGTATAGTTTGTTTATCCACTCGGTTAAGAGGGCGCACACATTTTTTACGTACGTAATATAAGATCAGGTGGGGGAAGAGAAATTCAGGGGCAGGGCAGGGGTAAGAGGCACCACAGACCATAACTCGTCGAGCTATGAGTGATTATGGTCTGTAGAGCCCTCTTATCTTTGCGTTTCTCTTCCCCCACCTGACCTTAGTGGTTTTGGACCAATGTTTAAAAAATCGTGAAATGTAAATTAACTCATATTTAGCCATGAAAAAAATATGGTTAGACTAAACATATTCTGTAAATTTACAATAAAATTGTTTCATTTGTAATTACATTAAAATCAATGAGAAAAAAAATAAAGTAATGGTTCAACTTTCAAATTATGTAAAATGATATTTGAATAATAAAAACCAATAGTTTGATTCATGTTAATCCGTTAATCCCCAGTAGACTATATTGTCTATCAGATAATAACAAGTTTATATCGTTTATGGTAAATTTTAATGGAAAATTTTCAAGTGAAAGACAGCTCTGACGCGTATTTTTGTGAAAACCCTTCAACAAATTGGCTAAGTAAAAGAAATCTGTGTTGCTAATAAAATATTTCTTTCCGTTAATCCCTAGAAAAAGAGTTTATTTATATGTTACAGTAGTTTTTCTTTAAAAACTTAAGGATTTATAGCTTTCTAAAGCATTTGAAAAACATCAAAATCACCGAATTTGTTTGCACGCTCTTAAAAATTAAAAACGATACTTTGCTTGTTGCCATGTCATGTCAGTCTTGATTAAAAACCATCAAATAACTAACGGTTTATTTCAGTTTTGGTGAACCGGTATAGCAACAAATTAGCTTAACGCTTGTAACGTTTGTAACTTGGTCGTGTAAAACTAATCCAATAAGCTAACATCTAGTCGGTCACATCGGTCATTGATTACACGTCTAAATTCCAAACAGTGGCAAGTGGCCCAACAATCCGATTCGCGACTGTACCTATACCTCTTTGGTTACAGGGAACAACAATGTACTTGCACTGGATGGTAGCGCGCTGATTCGCTGGCTGTATCTTCGATCTTCAACGTACGTGAGGTTCATAGGCGAACGTCTGGGAGAAGTCTTGGCTGCCATGGTTCATAGTGAGTATACCTTAGTATTTCCCCAGAGCTAATACAGTAGAGCGTTAAATTTAGAACGGAGAAATATAGTTTTATTTTACAGAAGATATTATTATGTGAAAGGAAATTCAGGAAGTAAAACAACTTCACACAAGATTTAACGACTTATTATAGGTACGTAAGAAAACAGTTTTGCCAATACAATTTTAAGAGTAATTATTATCGTTTTTGCATTTCAATATCTCGGTTAGGTCTCCATTTTGGTATAATAATACTTAGACTTTAAAATGATAAAGTGAGTTAAGTATGCAATAATAATTACTACCTATAGGTAAACTTATTATTTATACTAACGCATCGACTGCCACCAACTGCTATTCATGAGTAGATTGTTAATGAAGATAATTCCTAATTATTCAAAGACATATACATTCTAAGATTTATTTACATTTACACCATATCCTTGACAAGTTACTCTTGTATTTTTCCTACAGTTAATGAATTAATTATAGTAGCTAATTTGAATGTGTATCATCTATAAATAAATCTATAACGAGTTACATATATCTCGATATTTATATCTATACCAGCTCATATACTGTGACTCCATTATTATGTGATTAATATGAAGTATTAACACTGATCCTGTGTGAACACCTCTCCCTTTCTTCCATGAATGTCGTAAAAGGCGTAAAAGGAAATAAAGACAGGCTTGCAACCTGTCACTATTATACCTCTTTCATCTGCTTTAAACTAAATTTATGCTAGAAGTGGCTGCGAAGCGTGAAATAGTCATGATTTAGTCTATGAAACGTTGCGTGTGCTCTGCCTACCCCGTTTGCGAATATGGGCGTGATTGTATGTATGTAATATTTACACATAAGTAAGAAAAAAAATGTGCTTAGGTCTATCAAGTACTCGAAAGAGCATCCTATAAATCTAGATATTTCCATAAAATAGACGGAAGTCGTCAAAGTTATCCACTTAAATGAATCATACCAATTTAAGGTCGCCTTGTAAAATGCGGTTGTTAAGGTTGTTATTGGAAGAATATCATACTTGCGACAGTTTAATCATGAATAGTAGGTATATTTACCGTGGGAGCTGACACGCAAACCCATTTATAGCAACTTAGTGGTTAACTGTGGAAAACCTATGTAATGTAGACTGTATCACTAGGTACTGAAAGTAGGTATTTCTAGAATGTTTTTCATGATGTTAGGTGGACTTCAGAGGCTATGCATAACACCAATGATCTAAAATATACCTACTAAGTACTTACATAATTATGTAAGTAATCACTTTAACCCATTCTTGGTCACTGTGCCAATTTGGGAACACTTAAAATTAAGGGAAAAATTTAAATTGTTGACGCTAAATGTAATATGATTGGGTACAGTTTTATAATAATAAATAAATCTCCACCTTGTCGACAATAACGTCGCTCCAAACTCTACCGAAAAGGTGAGAAAACTCGCAAAAATGCCTAAAAAAAAAAATTTTTTTTTTCTCATTTCCTAATTCCTTTTATCCTCTTTAATTATAAAATCAACAAATTTTTGATGAATCTCTGCTAGTTTCATTTTGACCATTAATGGGTTAATGTACAGTCAAGGAAATTGATACCTGTGCCACTTTGAACCTTTTCATAATGAGTTTCATTTGCTTTGAGTTGTAGATAGTATGGTATGTCACGGTGACACTGCTTGTACAAAGTGGCAAAGTTATCAAATTCTTTGACTGTAAAAAAGGAAAGAACAAAAAATAAAAATAAAACTTACATCTTGCCAGATATAAATAGATTGCCAGTCAGTCGATGGCACCGGTCGATACTGTCACTGATCGATTAACCCCGGCTGTATTCTATTCTCCTTTTTCATTCTACTCGATACAAGCCGTCGATCGACGATCGATCGATTGGTCTGGTAACACCCTAAGAATGATTGTATCGCTCTACTAACCCATTTGCAGAGGGCATCAACCCGTCCGCTATTCACATGATCGGCCACAGTTTGGGATCCCACATCTCCAGCTTCACCGGGAAGACTTTCACGTCCCTCACCGGGTTAAAGATAGGCCGGATAACCGGGCTGGACCCGGCTGGGCCTTGCTTCAGCCACATTGACCCGGAGCTGAGATTGAGCGCGACTGATGCAGAGTACGTGGATGTTATACATACTGATGGTGGAGTCTACGGGCTGAAGAATCCTGTTGGTAAGTAGATTGTTTTATCTATAAGACCTTCGTCTGTGTGTTTCTAAGCTTATGTCAAGCACGGAACGACGCCAGTTAATGTAGAATTGCAGAATATACCTGTCATTTTCGTAACAGGAAGAGAAAATTGAGGACAAACTCGCAACTTACCTCGTTCAGACAAGTCTTGAAAGACGTCTTGACGCGAGCTGAGTGACATATTATATAGAGTCTGAAGTTCGACTAGGCCTATTGAGACTGCTACAAAATGCTCTATAACATTCCAATTGTGAGTGAGAGATCTTCAATAACTTTGTTAATTTACGCATGATCAAACTTTCATATTAACTAATAAGTTGTCAGGTCATGTCAAGTCAGCATTTTCAATTCAAATCAATTCAGATGAATGAGACGGTTGAAATGTTCGAATAAATGTCCAAAAATGTCGTCGCCCAGGTTCACGCTAACCAACCTCTACTTCCAGGGCAAGTAGACTACTTCCCCAACAGTGGAGCCCAGCAGCCCAACTGTCTCCTCCAGACCTGCAGCCACAGCAGAGCCTGGGTCTACTTCGCGGAGTCAGTCACGAGACCTGACGCCTTCCCAGCTGTCAGGTGCAAAGACTGGGAAGCGTTCAAGAAGAACCAGTGCGAAGATCTTGTGAGGTTAGTAGATTTTTTCTATCTGTGCTTCTTCTATTAAGACGATTTAAACGCAACTATTTGGTCAGCCAAAATTTAAAAATTACATGTTCCCAAATGGGGTAAGAAGCACACGAAACGCAACTACATTTTCACACTTCAAAGCCACTTCTAGCACAAGTTTGGGTTTTTAAAAACGGATGGAAGAGGTATAATAGTGACAAGTTGCTAGCCTGACGTGTAAACCTAAAAAAATAAAATCTGTTAAAAGAGGTACTAAATAAATTATTATGTACAGTGGGCCAAGAAAGTGGTCTACCACTTTTGACAAAAGTTTCTGTGAGATCAAAATTGTCACAAGGTTGACATTGTCACTGTCATAATATTATGACGAGGGGAAATCGACCTTGTTGTTTCATGAGGTTCAAATGAATATCGATCTTGGGGGGGTAGACCAATTTCTTGGTCGACTGTACATACATACACGCTTATGGCAAACATAAGTATCCAAATTAAGTACCGCCACATGTATTGTGTGTAGATTTTGTGACACTGGAATTCTACATAAACCGATGTTTAGTGTGTTCCACTTAATTTACCTAAATTCGCTACGATACTTAATAAAAGTCTCCATACGAGTTTATGATCAAAAAATTCTAAAACATACCTTAACTAATGAACCTTTACAGGCTCATTTCATAAAGTTACACTCGTATATTAAATTAAATATATTATTAATGCCTTTTATTACGCAACAGTCACATAAATAAATATTAGGTCCTTACTTATGAAATTGGCGATTTTTCTTTCGTGCTTCTAACCATCGCAACTTTCAAAACATAAAAGATATTTACGTACTCAATATTACAAAAGATTTTTCCTTCGTCGTGCACATTTTGATTGTCATAAATCCAAAAAATTGTATTAAAAACACACTTTTTTTTTAAATCAAGTTTTTTTTATGCTTCCGGAATTATATATGTAATTGGTTGCAATCTTGCAATAATAAATTGATCCATTTTTTTATTAAAATTGATTCTCATAGTTAGTAATAACACATAAATAAGTGTAAAAACACTTAGTATGAATACTTATGAATACAAAAAGCCAATTTCATAGGTAAGGACCTAATATTAATGACTTTGGCAATCTAAATATTGTACCCACTCTTCTTTTTTCCTCTTTCAGCCCTATGGGCTTCGCGTCGCAGCCAGGAACGACAGGCCAGTACTTCCTGCAGACAGGGGAGGACAGCCCCTTCGGCCTGGGGAAGGCGGGCCTGGTCTGGGCTAACAACGAAGGCTTCGTCCGAGGGATCTTAGGTTAAACACCAGGCTGTCCACTGGAGCGGAGCAAGGCAGTGGAGCGGTGAGCGAGATAAAAAGCCACCAAAAGTTTGGGGGCGTCCATAAACTACGTGAGGTGTGTGTAGCGGTACCTGGACAAGTTGACAGGTTCATCTTTAGTTTAAGGGGCAGCGCAGACGATAAACTTTTTGTGCGATCAAGTTTGCGGCGCACAAAAAGTCTGCGTGGATTGTGTGCATTGTGCGCCGGACTTTTTGCGCGTAGTGTGCGTTACTGCATATAACTCCATAGGTTATATTTTCACAGACTAATAAGTCCGCCGCGGATAGTCAT
>BHDV01003369.1:6215-33950 GCA_005406045.1 Adoxophyes honmai | reverse complement strand
CGTAAGATTAGATGAGATTTGACTCCACCCCCTCCCCCCTTAAACACCTCACGTAATTTATGGACGTCCCCTTTGTATAAAATCTCCGCTCCTCGTCAGTGAGTGCAATTCTATTGGTGGATTTTTATCTCGCCCTCCTCCGCCTTGCAGGATTGGTCGGTTCCAAACCACTTCGTCCTTTGAATAAGCTAATCTTTACCTGCGAGTAAATCGTTTTTTCATGTTAAAAAGTGACTTATAGGCAAAATTTTACTCTTGTTGGGTAAAATCAGCCTTTAGTGTTACTTTCTGAATATGGTAATAGGTATAATGTTGTCAGAGTTGTTCAAGTTTATTTTTTAACTATTTACTTTTTATTATTGATATACCGTTTATCATATCACAATTAGTCTTTTCATTACGTCGTCTCTCATTTATCTGTAAGTAGGTAGTTTTTTTTTTTTTCAATTTGTTGATGACATACTCAGGTAAGTTGTTGATATTTCTAATATCAAAGTTTCCTACCATGACATAAATGTTAAGATTTTTTTTTTACTGTTGATTTCTTTGTTGACGATTTTGTTTTTCGGTAGCAACAAACGGTAGTTCGTTCTAATTTAAAATTTTGATTTACATGTTTATCTTAGTAGATTACAGTAAGTTAGTTGTTAAATAAAGTTGTGGTCAGTGCCAATATTTATGTAGAAACAAAATGTGATAATTTACACGGTAAAATAAACTTTATACAAAAAAATACACTTATTTATTTATCCTATATCACCTGAAACGTACGATTTTAGACGAATTTTTGTTTGTTTATTAGGATGAATTAATGATAAACAAATTTTAAAACAAAGCATCTTTATTGTAATTTATTTCATAACTTCTCGTTAAATACAAAATAATACGGAGCTGGGACTCTTAGAAAAATAAACATCTTCAATAAATATAAGACAACACAAGTGAGGCGCATACATTTTGGGAAAAACACAAAAATCACTTTTTCGATATTTCCAGATTCTTTCCTGCTTTTTCCCAAATATACGATTTAAAATCTGCCATCTTAAATATACCACAAAAAGTTTCAAGACTGCATTTGAAAAATCTAGTACCTTTCTAAAAGTTAAGATTTCGAGAAAGAAAGAAAAAGGACGTTTTTAAAAAACAACGAAGTTTGGAATACTTATTGCGATTCATTCAAGACGACAGACCGATAAAAAAATTCAAAGTAAAAAATACAGAAAAATATTACACTTAAGTCTGATTTTAAATCAGTGTCGATAACTTCATAATAATATAAACTTATTCTAATACAAAACATTACGTCTAGCGTGTAAGAAATATATTAATAATAATTGTACAATATCAGTATCATTTTGTGTTGACTTATCTGACGCTCTGCGGGCGTTTGATCGTTACTAGAAAACAGTTTGTAATCTTAAATGAAAACTATGCACAAATATCGTCCATTCAAAATCAGTGAAACTCGTCAATTGTTAAATTTCCCCGCAGAGTTAGCATTAAGATCATGTCAATAAGAATAAAAAACTGTCATGCCCTAGCGTAAAAGCCTACTCGATACGAATTTGTGATTTTATCAGGTATATTGGAATGTCCGGGTTTATAAAACATCTATATTTATAAAATGGAGCGATGAATTTACAACACCGATGAGCCTTTCAAGCTAAATGCTATCATTAGAGCAATAAACAATACTGCCTTAAAGCTGGACTGTAATTTTTCAACTCGTCAATGACAAACTTTAAACGCCATGTCATGTTGTCTCTTTCAATGATCTTCATATCGATTTATTAATCTAACGATAGTCGCGCATTGCCGCATTAAATGTAACGACTGATTTCCATCGCTGTTTCACAATCAATACCGGCTGCCATATTGTGCATGCATAAAAAATAAGAAATGCTCAACTGGCCTTAATTAATTCTAAACATTGACCAAATATTTTGAATGATCGGTTTATTCTAAACGAGACGCAAACACAATTTTACAATCAGTCGAAGACGTTGAGTTAAAACGCTGGTTTTGCACACGTCTATAACGGCCTTCGGGCGTTCGAATTCGAACCAGTTCTCTGTTCGCTGATTGGCCTAAAATCCCGCTTTGTGATTGGCCGCGCTCCCCCACGCCATCTATTGGCACCATGCCCAAAGTGTACGTTACAATTTTTAAGATTAGAATACGCGAAAATGATTTTTTCGTCAAGGCACTGGAGTCCCTAATTGCATGCACTCGCTTCGACTAAACGTGTTCGACTTCGGAGACCTAAATACTAAGTAGTAGCACCTAAGTAGTGAAATATATTAGAAGTTGTAGCAACACGTCATATATTATATCGTCATATTTAATTGAACATATACCTTTTGTAACGCTCGACTTTGCGCTCTTCAATGTCTTGTATTACTAACATTGTCATCTTTTAAAGGTTTCGAGAAGTCAACTTTATTTTCTGAAGTAACGAAAGCCGAGCCATAAACAATTTAGTCCCGCTTTACATTGTAGTGTTTTACATTTAAGATTTCAATTACTAAATAGATGGGGAAAGAATATTTTTTTTATAATCTAAAAACGGTGGTTTAACTCGTGTGACATTGATTTAAAGCTATTCCATATTGAAAACATTATTAATATGAAACGTTATTATATTTTTAATACACGAACACTTCTTTTTACTATGGCAACATTTATTTTTCTACAAAGCCCGATATATCTGTTTGTATGAATGCGTCGTCTAGCCTAGGCTTACAAAAAGAAATGCATTTGTAATATCATTGCCGAACTTACATTATTTTTACAAATAAAAACTTTGCACGATAATAAAATAATAGTCGTAAAGGTGCGTTTCGACGTCACAACATCCAATAAAAGATTAATTAACGTTCATAATCAATTAATAATAGTTTAGCGTAACTTACACATTAATATTCGCAGTGATGTCGCTTACAACTATTGTATGTAACTCGATATACACACAAGTTTATGAAACAGCGCGGCGGCCATTTTGTGGCGGTCCGCCATTTTGTCGTGCCTCGCGGTAGCCGACCGCGCGTCTCGCGCTTTCCGGTCAAGCTACGTTGCTATGCTACCTTTATAAATGCGCTGGAAGAACGTTACCTACTGAGTTTGTTTTGTTGGTTTGGGAGCACGGGTCGGCTAGTGAGGCTGTTAGAGAAGGCGGTCGCTGTCGGCGGGTTACGGCTGCGTGCTTTGCTGTTGGATTTCTATCTTCTCGACCGTCATGTCAGGGTTCATTGCTGTGGCCTCCTGCAAGTGAAAAACGAAAAATTTATAGTTCATTGGCCCGTGATGCTGGTAAAATGAGCTATAAGTATTATAAAAGTCTCATTCATATCCACACATCGTCGTGCTGCTTACTCGACTCCCTGTGTATGTGGTGGTTAGAAGGTACTTTCATACATACATACCTACATCACACCTGAACCTATTCCCAAATGGGGTAGGCAAATCATACGAAACAGACTTACGTTACGCAGCCACTACTGGAATAATTTTTAGGTTTTAAATTAATAAATACAATAGTGACTAAACAAAACAACAATATAAAAAATAATTAGTTAAGTATTTTCACTAGTTTATCTTTAGTTTTTAGGAATAGAACAAAAGTTTTTGGACTTTTTTTTCTGTGATTTATGTATTTGATGCTTGTTTTTTTCCCGCGTCGACAGTTTATTTTCCTTACCTGTATGGCCTCGGCGAGCGCGCGATCGTGGTCGATGGGGTCGCCGTCCGACTGGATGGTGATCTTCTGCTCCACACGAGTCTCTACCACGCCGTTGCGTTCCGTCTTGTACTGGGGGCAAGAGGGAACCATTTAACATCATACATACATACAATCACGTCTGTGTTCCCAAACGGATATAGGTAGAGCACATGAAACATAACAGACAAAACCACGATAGTGACTATTTCACGCATCGCAGCCACAATTTTAGGAATGAAAACAGATGGGAGAGGTAATAGTGATCGAAGAAATTACTGGCGTTGCGAGCCAGCCACCAAATAATGGCTTAGCTGAGAGGTGCAACAGTACTATTATGAGTTGACGAAGTACTCACGGTGATAGTTTCAACGGTGCGCGTCTTAGAGCTGATGGTCTGCGACGACACGACCTCCCCGTCTTCATTGATGGTGGTCTCCTCGGGCTCCGCAGCGCCGGTCGACGTCTGGGGGAAAACGGAGTCTTTATGCACTTGTTCGCAGGTATCGTAATACAGCACAGATTAAAACTGTAACAATGTTGGATTTGCCGCGGTCGACAGTTTCCATACAATTTCGCGTTAAATCGCAAACGAAATCAAAGCGATTCTTGTCAGACTTCATTGTACTATACTCTGATACTTGCTTTTTATCTGGCGGTTTAGATAGTTAACTAAACGTAAACAAGCTTCATTTGCAAATTTGACGGGTTAATAAGATTTTGTTTACTACCCACATTTTATCGGCTGTTCAAATAGTTTGGCAAAGGTAGGAAAAATTCAGAAATGCTCTGTTGGTGCCTAAGTTTAGGCATACCAGAAACAATCGGAATTACAACACTAACGCCCATCAGATCAATAAATATTAGGTAAGATTCCTTTGCTAAACTATTCGACCGTCTGATAAAATGTCGGTAGTAAGTAAACATAATTTTATTAACCTGTCAAATCTGACAACTGAAGTTTGTCTACATTTAGGGTCTCCCCACGTTAGCCGACGCCTTTTCGGCAAAACGCGGACGGAAAAAGCTTTCTGTCAACGCAATAAGAGCGAACAAGACGTCAATCGGCTCGTTTCGTGTGGGCTGAGGGACCTAAACAGCCAGAGTATAGACACAGAGTTCGCAGTTATAACCTAAAACTTGCAGGACAGGAGTAAAACTACTGACCCTTGTGGTAGTCCCGGTCACCATGCTGCCGAAGGGAGCATTGCCCATGACGCTGGTGGTCGTCGTGGTCCGATACGAGCCCGGCTCCTGAATGCCGTGAGAAAGTAAAGTCATTAGTTTCACATTTATTTGCATTACTCTTTTACATTTCTTCTTTCACTAAGAGGAGAATCGATTATTAGTGTTTACTATAGTGATTTTTGATCAAATATTTCAATAACGTGAGGTGGAGGAAGATAAAAACTTAACACAGCATTTTTTATTTAATTACCACTAAAAATGTAATTTTGGATTGGCATGGGACTTTTCGTCTTTCCCCTTTTTTATTTGCCTCTACCATTTTAAAGTACAGTCATCACATACTTGAATCAATTTACTTGACTAATTTTTTTTTTGCTATTTGCATGTAAAGTTCTCGTAGACGCGTACAATATTTTTTATGGTGGTATAAGTTTTCATCCCAATGTTTTATCACGAGTGAAAGGTTTTTCTTACCTTTTAACCAGGATGACAGAATTGTATATTAGTAATTTTGAATAATATTTAGTAAGACAAAATACTTATTACTAAATACTTACACAGTTCACATTTTTCTTTTATCTAAACTAGAAAGAGAATTACACATGCGACTAAACAGGCTCTTTACTTTAACTATCTATCTCATACTAATCAAAACAATAAAAACTCATTCTTCTCCACAAAAATGATAGAAAAACCATGCAAACATTAGAGAATCAAACCATGCTACTTCATTTTATCTCAACGAAACGATACCTTGTGTGTCTTTACTTTCTGTGCTGAGCTATCCTTTCTCCCTTTTTGCCCAAGGGATGAAATTTAATACTCACAGTGGTGTAATAGTGTCCTTCGCCGGCGCCTTCGTCAAAGTCGATCGGTGTACCAGAGTCGCCGCTCGATATCGAGCTCTCGGAGCCGCGTCGGGTTAACTGCTGATGTATGCAAGCCACGCGGTTGTTAGGACACATTCCGGAACATTCCAGAAGGATCGGGAGGAATCGAGAAGGATCGACCAACGAGGAGGTTCGGGATTGGTCGTTGACGTTCGGGAGAAATCGGAACGTTGGATCATCACAGGAGTTTTGGAAAGGGAATAAAATTCGCGAACATTCCAGATTGTTCGAGAGTGTGATGGAATGAATGGAGTGCGGAGCCGACACGGCGAATGGAATGGATAGTTATCACAACAATGAGGAAATGACATTGGTGTTAGGTTCATTTGCAAATGATTCAAGACCATTCAGTTTCCATTCCGGGTTTGCGTGCATCAATTCCGTTTGGGAGTCGATTGGAGATGAAAAAAAAAATAAAAAAACGAAAATTAGAACAAAAAAAACGTAACGTGCATTAATGATTGCTGTTTCCTTGTTAACGAAAACATTGAATTGATGTAATTAAATGAGATTGAAAGAGCAACCATGATCAAACAAAACCGTGACGGGTGGTCACGTAGGCAATTAAAAATTAAAACTTAACCAAACATCTTGATAATGATTAAAAACTCATGCAAGGACCATCCAATGGGAATGAAATGGATGATGACCTCCTGTTTGTAATTAGATCTTTCAATTACCTTGTCGCCGGTGGTGACCATGGTTTTGACCTCCTGCGTCAAGACTCGCTGCTCTTGTCTAGTGGCGGAGGATGTCAAGGTGTGGGCAACGGTTTTCTCCTCCATTTGCTGGGTCTTCGCCTTGGTGTCGAGATCGTGGTGCGTAGTGGCCGTCCGCGTGGTGACGGCGCGAGCTGTCACGTACGGGCTCTTCCCAGCTCCGACCCCCTCCATCGGCTCTAGGCTTTCCGCCTAAAGTTAAGGGTTAGACTAGCATGCTTCAAACTATTTACATAAACACATCGGAAACTAGCTTTAACACTTACTACAGGCTTTTGAAGCTCGAAAAAAAGAGTGAATAAAATTAAGAAATAAAAAAAAGGCCACACTGTACAACGTAAATGGAATGATGAGATTAATTTTGAAAGGCGTCTGGCCTGTTATTAGAGATGTTGATATTGATAAAATGTGACGAACCTTGTTGGTGTGCGTGGAGAATGTAACCTCGCCGGTGCCGAGGTTTTCGACCTCCTGCTCGACATTATGCGTGACGCCCTCGTCGTTTCGCGTGAGGAGCTGTTTGGTGGTCGTCTTGACGACGACCGGCGGCGTCGGGGTCTTTTTGGCGCGCTGCGAAACCGGGATCTTTGAGGACAGGGGGGTGTTTGACGAGACGTAGCCCTGGTGCCTAATGTGCTCGCTTGTAGTGAACTCTGTGAACGTTCTGGGCTCGTCGCCTCGCACTGGGCTCTCGTCTTTACCGAACGTGGAGAATTTGTGGGTGTTGACTTTCTGTATATCGATGTTTGCCGGGAGGTCTTGCGTTTCCTTTTCTATCGTGTAGTTGCCGCTCTTGTCTTCGAAGTGGGAGGGATCTATTTGTGAGTAATGTAGGATAAGTTGCCCGGTGACTGGGTCTCGGACTGCTGTGCTGGGGTCGATGTCGCCTGTGTCAGGGTCGATGTCTCCGTATTCTGTCTTTATCCTGCCAGTAACTGGATCAATCTTGCCTGACAGGGTCATAGTTTGAGTGACAGTCGTTCGAGCGCCCTTTAGCCTGGGATCGTCTGGGTCTACGTCAATCGTTTCGCCAGTAATCGGGTCAATGATTTGGTATAAGTATACAGTCTTCGTCGTTATGATTCTACCGGTGGTTTCGTCTATTGTGCACTCTTTAGGATCGACTTCCTTGACGCGTCCCTTCTCGTCCTTTTGCGTGATGACGTATATCTTTACAATGATCAGTCTGCCGGTCCTGCCGTCGATTTTGCCTACTTTAGTGTAGATTTCTCCAGTTGATGGGTCGACTTGAGAAGCGGAATACAATGGCTGGTTATCTTCATCCACTTGTCCCGTGGCTGTGTAGATTTGCCCGCTAATTGGATCAACCTTAATTAGTGATCTATCGACGTCTGTGGCTCTAACTATCGTTCCTGTTTTCGGGTCGAGGCGTCCGTAAATCGTGATGATATAACCAGTGACGGGGTCGATTTGACCAGCGGTGTAGAGAACCTCTCCTGTTTGGGGGTCTTTAGGGCCTGCGGTCCAGATTTGGTTGGTCTTAGGGTCCACTTTAACGTTTTTCGGTTCATTGGAGACGATTTGCTTGCCTGATACAGGGTCAACTTTCGTCTGGATAATTCTTAGACAAATAAGTCGTCCGACGTCCTTATCCGGCTTTCCTGATTTCGGGTTGAGCTGACCGCTGCGTAATAAGAGCTGGCCAGTAACAGGATCCACTTTGACTTCTTTGCTTTCCAATTTGCCTGTCTTAGGATCATTGTAGGTTACAGTGCCTTTAACCAGATCGATTTGACCATACTTCGTGTCAATTTTGTTGGTGTCGGGGTTAAACTGGCCAGTAGTGCTTTCAATGACAGAATGTTTGGGCTCTATTACACCCTTCTTCGAGTCAACTTTACCGACAAATGTTGTTACTTCAACAACAGGGTCAATATGAGTTCCGACTACAATTACTTGTCCAAGTTTGGGATCCACCTTGCCAGTTTTAGGGTCAACTGCTCCGGTTAAAGTAATGAGACCGGTGTTTTCGTCAATACTGATAGATTTCTTGTCCTGTCCTCCTTTAGCGTCAGTGACATATATGACTTCATTTGATGGATCAATGACACCATATTTGGTGGAAATGTGACCTGTGTCGGCGTCAACTTTTCCTTTAGTAAGTTCTATTGTACCCTTTTCAATGTCTACTTTGCCAGTTGCTGGATCAACAGGTCCGGTGATGGTTGTTATATCTACGACCGGATCATCTTGCTTGGCTACACTCAAGATCATCCCTAGGCTAGGATCAACTTTGCCAGTTTTGGGATCAATTGCACCCGAGTTGATAAAGATTTGGCCTGTTTCAGGTAGAACGACGCCATCCCTAGTTTGTTTCTGGCCAGCCGAGTCCGTCGCCACGATAGTACCTTTGTTGGTGTCAATCACTCCGTATTTGGTTTCGACTAGACCACTTGGATCCAGAATGCCTGTAAGATGTTCGACTTCAGCGGTATGTAAGTCAGGCTTCTTGGTTTTAGGATCGATTCTAGTAAAGATAACCATGATCTTAACAATCTTCCTTCTGGGCGGCGCTGGTGGTGCAGTGGTTGGCTTAGCGGGTGGCGTCCGAGGAACAGCTGCTGCAATAGGTGCAGCCCTTTGCGTCTGACTCGAAACGATAGGCGAGGACTTGTCAACAGGTGATTGCAACGGCGTTTGTACTGGCGTTGAAGCAGGAGTCTTGATCGGCGATGGAGTTTGCCTTACGGGGGAAACTGGTCTTTGTGATAGCGGTGCTTTAGCCAAAACATTCTGCTTATCAACAATCGTCAACTGTTGAGCGAATGAAGGATCTATTTTGCCTGTTTTGGGGTCTACAACTGCGGAGGTGATGATAAAGTTTCCGGTCTTCGGATCGATGTCTGCTTGCTTCAATTCTTGTTTTCCGGTCAACGGGTCTCTGTAGAGGATCTGGCCAGACCTCGGATCGATGATGCCGAAATCTGTGTGTATTTTGCCGTCTTCAGCGCTGACGTAGCCCTTGGAGGCGTCAATAGTTCCAGCACCAGCATCCACTGTCTTGGTCCTCGGGTCATATTTGCTTGTCACGATCACGAGACGGATCTCACCGACCGACGCCGGCTTAGTGTGAGGCGTGACTGTTTTATTGACAATGCTGTACTGTTGTACAAGGGTCGGATCCACTTTGCCCGTTCTGGGATCAAACACCTGGCTCGTGACAAGCATATGGCCTGTTGCGGGATCCAGCTGAGCTTTCTTTACCTCCTGCTTGCCGGTTGTTGGGTTCGTCACAACGATTTCTCCGGTGGCTGGGTCGATGACGCCGATTGCTGTCTTGATCTTGCCGTCGGGTCCTATGGTACCACTGACGGTGTCTACATATCCTTGGCTAGGATCTATCTTCTTCGTTTTTGGATCATATTTAGTGGTAATTATAACCAAATGGATCTCTCTTTCCAAAGGCTTGACATCCTTGTCTACTATGCTGAGTTGCTGAGCAAGGGACGAATCCGGCTTGCCTGTCTTCGGGTCGACGACGCCAGACGAAAGAAGGAAATGTCCTGTCTTAGGATCCGTAACAGCTTGTTTGACTTCTGTCTTGCCCGTTTTGGGATCAACGCATTCAATCTTTCCAGTCTTGGGATCAATAACACCAAAGTTGGTATGTACTTTGCCATCAGCGGCTACGATACCTCTTGAGGTTTCCACGTGCCCGTTGCTGTTTTCCAAGGACTTGTTCTTGGGATCGTACTTGCTTGTTATAATAACTAATTGGACTTCTTTTCCAGGGACAGTAGGGAAAGTATCCTTAGGTTTGTTGACAACGCTTATTTGCTGTCCTAATGTGGGATCAACGTGACCAGTCTTAGGGTCAGAAACTCCTGATGTGATAAGCAGGTTGCCGGTCTTAGGATCAACCAAAGCTTTCTTAACATCTTGCTTGCCTGTTATTGGATCGACTGTAATGACTTCACCGGTCGCCGGGTCGATGACTCCCAATGACGTATGTACTTTGCCATCAGGTCCCAGAGTGCCATTAACAGTATCGACGTTACCTTGACTTGCGTCAAGTTTCTTCGTCTTGGGATCGTATTTAGCTGTAATGATAACTAAACGGACTTCTCTTTCCTGCGGTTTAGCATCTTTGTCGACAATGGTGAGTTGCTGGGCTAGAGACGAGTCAGTCTTGCCAGTCTTCGGGTCTGTGACTCCAGATGTAAGTAAAAGACTGCCTGTTTTAGGATCAGCGATAGCTTGTTTAATCTCTTGCTTTCCTGTTTTAGGATCGACATATTCAATCTTTCCGCTTCTAGGATCAATAACCCCGAAGTTAGTGTGAACTCTGCCATCAGCAGTCATGATGCCTCTAGAGGTTTCAACGTGGCCGTTGGGATTGTCTAATCTCTTGTATTTAGAATCGTATTTACTTGTGATTACTACTAATTGCACTTCCTTTCCGGGAACTGCGGCAAATTTATCTTTAGGCTTATCAACGACGCTGATCTGTTGTCCTAGAGTAGAATCAACTTGGCCTGTCTTAGGATCAACCACGCCTGATGTCAAGAGAAGATTGCCTGTCTTGGGATCTACGGCCGCCTTCTTCACTTCCTGTTTGCCTGTCACCGGGTCTGTTAGAGTGATTTCACCGGTAGCAGGATTAACGATGCCATACGCGGTATGTACTTTGTCATCATCTCCAAGTGTTCCTGGGATGCTGTCTACGTGAGCATTCGTCAGATCTAATTTCTTGTTCTTGAGATCATATTTGCTGGTGACAATTACTAAATTGACGTAGCGTTCGGGGATACCCTTGGGTGCATCCTTGTCGACAACTGTAAGTTGCTGGGCGAGTGATGAGTCAGACTTGCCGGTCTTGGGGTCGATGATGCCCGAAGTCAAAATGAAGCTTCCTGTCTTAGGATCAATGATAGCTTGCTTGGAATCAGGCTTGCCCGTTTTTTGATCTGTGTACAGTACTTTGCCAGTATTAGGGTCAAGTATTCCAAAGTTTGTGTGTACTTTCCCGTCCTTATCGCTGATGATAGCACGAGACGTCTCTACGAATCCATTCGGCGTGTCTAATTTCTTATTCTTTGAATCGAATTTAGCTGTGACTGCAACGAGTTGCACTTCCTTGCCAGGACATGCAGCGAATGTGTCCGTAGGTTTATCTACGATGCTGTACTGCTGTCCTAGAGTAGTATCAAGCTCACCAGTTCTGGGATCGACTACACCAGAGAGCAGAAGGATGTTTCCTGTTTTTGGGTCTACTACAGCATGTTTAGTCTCTTGCTTCCCTGTCTTAGAGTCAGTGACCTGAATGTCTCCTGTCCTAGGATCAATGATACCATAGTCCGTGTAGATCTTGCCATCGGTTCCACTTAGTACGCCCTTGACTGCATCTACATGAGCGTAGTTAGGGTCTAATTTCTTGCTCTTTGTATCATACTTGCTTGTAATGATAACTAATCTGACTTCTCTGTTAGCTTTAGTGGCATCTTTCTCCACGATGCTGAACTGTTGACCCAATGAAGAATCGACTTTACCAGACTTGGGGTCGGCTACCCCGGTTGTGACAAGGATGTTGCCCGTTTTCTGATCAACGTACGCTTGTTTAGGCTCCTGTTTGCCAGTCTTGGGATCAATGTAATCGATTTTCCCATTTCGAGGATCAATGACACCGTAGTTGGAGCTAACTTTACCGTCGGCACCTACCACTGCTCTCGAGACATCAACATGTCCATGCGCGGCGTCTAGTTTCTTATGTTTTCCATCGTATTTACTGGTAATCACAACCAAATTGACTTCTTTTCCGGGCTTAGCTCCTACTTTATCGTTGGCCTTCTCAACGAAGCAATACTGTTGAGCCAGAGTAGGATCAAGCTTTCCTGTTTTAGGATCAATGACACCCGATGTGAGGAGAATATGGCCAGTCTTTGAATCAACATGGCCGTTTTTAGTTTCTTGTTTGCCCGTTACAGGGTCCGTATACGTAATATGACCCGATTTAGTATCGATAAGTTCTTTTTCAGTTTGTATTTTATTATTAGCTTTGTTAATCGTTCCCGTGACAACCAGTACGGTGCCGTTCGCATCGTCAAGTTTCTTGCTCTTAGGGTTGTATCTGCCAGTTATTATGACGACTTGGATTTCATTCTGAGGTTTGGTGACCACTGGGACGGCGGCAGCTAAAGGCGTTTCGTGGTGAGCTCTTTCCGAGTCCAGAAGAGCAAGTGTAGGATCGACGAGATTCGCTTTAGCTTGTTCCTTGAGAGCGGCTGATTGTACATAGTCTATGCCTGGAGTCTTGAGTTTGCTAGGATCTTCAGGCGTTTTGCGCTTCTCTGCGCTTTCGGCGACTTTCTTGTCTTCGCCAGGCGCGTAGTTGAACGCCAGACCGGCTTTTCTTGTCGTCGGACTCTGACTGTCATTGAGTTGTCTCTGTCTCTCATCAGAGATCGGTTCTTTCTCGTAGCTGAACGCTCCTTGGATGAATGGTTTGGAACGAGAGGGACTCTTTTCAGTGTCGGTATATTCGTAGGGTTTTGTGAATCCTGGTTTGTCTTGTTCGGATTTTGTGGGAGTCTTCTCCGCCGATGTGTCGAGGTTCGAGCTTTCGTTAGACGTGTCGAGCACCGCCACTTTGGCTTTAGTATCTTTGATTTTCTTATCTTTTTCTTTCGGTGACTTTTGTTTGGGCGACTTTTCTTTAGGTGATTTCTCCTCTTTAGGCGATTTGTCTTTTTTGCCACCGAAAAGGCCGAAACCTCCGCTCTGCGATAGGATAAGGACGAGGGGAGAGGAGAAAAGAAAAATTAAAAATAATAAAACAAACGCAGAAAATATAAATGCGACAAAGTGTGACAATATAAGCTTTCAGCGTACTGCTACTACGGTAACTTATAAGATGTCACACAGCAAAATAAGATTAAAAATTGCAATATGCTTGCATGCCTCTCTATTTGCGTTGCGCTTTCTAACATTTAATATTTACAAATCTGTATAATACAAAAACTCCACTGTCAAGAGACGTTACAGCATAATATTAAAATATTACCATATGCTTTACGAGTCTACCATTCTTGCAATATCGTGAGAATATGAACAAATTGCTGGTTTCATGGTATTTAGACTTACCTTGGCTTTCTTGGGCGTCGTTTCCACGTTGTTAATGATGCCAGGGTCGCTCGCAGTGTCTGTTCCTGAAGCGAAAGAGATGCAGTCATTAAAATCTTAGGACACTCAACTTGGTTTACTACAAATAAGAAAATAACAGATAATGTATGGATCCGTAATTGCCCTCTCTACTAACCTAAGAAAACCGTCGAAACTGTTTTTAATGGCCTTTACCCTTTCTAATTTGGCAAGGAGTACGTATTATGTCGATTTAGAATCATCACATCTGAATCGATAAATTTATTGTCGTTACTAAGTGCCCTAGGGCGGCCAGACTGCTAATACCCCAAAAGTACTGAAAGAAATGACCACAACTTAATAAAACCAATAAATTGTTTACCATTCTCAGCCGGTTTTCTTTCAACCGCCTTGACCTCTTCCTTCTTGTCTGGAGGCGCCGTCGGCATCACCTTCACGGCACCTGGTGGCGGTTTCTGGAAACAAATCGCATATATGAATTTTTTTTTTTTTTTTTTAAGTATAAACATTCGGTGTTTGCTTCTAGGTCTACTCTACGAGACTAGTGCATCGAGTAATATACAAGTAAACTATAATGTACATGATTATGATTGAATCAAAATGATTTCAACGTCAAAGAGACCGAAAACCTGTAATGTGATCAACTATTTAATTTTAGAAAAACTAGGTCAATGCCTTGTCGTTGTACAAAAGTTAACGACACGACTTACCAAATGGCAGCCCACTAAGAATCGATGGTAATAAACTACATAGTTTTGAAATAATCAAAGTATTTTCAAGACTTTAAATTAAATTGAAATCGCCAGGAAAAATAATAATTTCCTTGCTAACTATAAAGGCATGTTCATCCAATTTATGAAAATATCCTTATTAAGTTTCAAGACAACACGATCTTAAAAAGTTTAATCGTACCGATAATGCAAAAAAAAATGCTTTAAGACACTCATAAAATATTATTACATGTGTCGCTGTGCTCCTTAACGGCGTTGGGTTCTTAAGGTAGGGCGCAGTTAGGCAATTGCCCAGGGCGCCGGGTAAAAGGGCCACCACATGAATCGCTAGGTAACTTATCGCCGTTAGTTGGGGAGCGCCATAGAAATCTCGTCGCCCAGAGCGCTGGTAGCATTAAAAGCTAGCAAAGGCTATGCTCGTTTCGCAAAACCACACACGATTACAAGATTTGTTACAAGCTACCATCGATTCTCATTGGCCAGACATCCCCACCTTTTCCCCCCTCTCGGCCAAGTACTCCCCCTCCAGAGAGGAGGCCGAGGAGACGCTGACGGTGCCACCGGAGCGCCGGCGCAGCTTCCGAGCGGCGTGCGGGAAACGCCACGGTATTACAGCTGTTTGTTAGTTTGGAGGACAGACCCACTAGAGTACTGTCATTTTGGTTGTTCGGAGATTCCGCCAAACCATCGAGGCGATCGCTGTGCTCTTATTGGCCGGCCCAAGATCGCGCGTAACAACCACAAACTTTTTGCGGGTCTGGGTGGCATTGTTTCTCTAATGGGTCTGTCCTTTATGGTTGTGGGCCATTTGCCACCGAAATAGCACTACTGAAACTTACTGTATTCAATATGGAAAGATTTCTAGAAATCACGCGATATGTCATGCAGATGATGCGGATTATCGACAATGATATCCCCTTGTTTTTACCCATATAAAGAAACGAACAACTAAGATATATTCAACCAAACGAGAAAGAAATGTACAGGCTGTACTCCTCGGCCGGCCTTTGCTCTTGGAATAAATGAACTGTCAAAGTTTCTACTCCGCACTAAAGAAGTTTCGAAGATCGGTTGCTTGGTCAAATTCCAACTTCCTCTCTGTGGACTTCGGTCCCCGAGCATAACATCTGCCTGGGGAAATATCTCTCTATTTTGGAGTCACTCCATTCGCGAGTGAATGTTTTTTCATTTGAAAAGGGAGGGTAAGACTGACTTAGTCCAAGACTAAAATGTTTCCTCGTTTCGTTGAATCGGCCCTAAGACAGTTTGAGCTTTCATTGAGTGCTAATTCGGTAGAAGGCTTAGGAGTACGAACACTTGTATTTTTGATTGTAATTGCAATAAAACTTTTACACTTGGTGTCAAATAATCTTGTAAGTACAATTTTTTTTACAATATCCACAAAAATACAAGCATTCATATCAGAGATCGCAATGGCGAGTAATGCAGCATGCTCACTATACTGTGAGTGATCTTACACGAATGCCCATAAGATATTGTTCTAACTACTAGGTGTTAATTACAGTGTGTCACAGAATCACCGAATACAGTGAAGGCCACTGGAAACTGATAACAATACGTTCAAGGTCAAATGTAATACAAATTTTCAAATCCTTTTATTTTGGCTTTTTAGTTCTTTAGAGGACCAAATCTGGGATACACTAGATTAGGCGTCAGGTGAAGTTAACAAAAACGCAACGCTGCATGACGTCGGTCGAACCATCTGCGAATTTACATCGCTAATATCGCTATTTGCATATGTCGCCAAATATGTCACACGAAATTGGCTTCGTTTGACATAACGTCACCGACAAATATCGTGTGACATTTGTCACATATTCTAGTGTATCCTTAGCTTCTTTATAACGAATCTTGAGTGAATATAAATTCAAGTTGAAAAGTTCCAGTAGCCTTAACTATCAACAGCTAAATCTCATGCATATCTCAAAATACCATGAGATGTCGAATGACTTGTTTGAACATTTTGACTTTAGTTGTTCAGATTTTGTTGCTAAGATCTTGTGTGACTAATGAATTTTAAATAATAAGAAAAGACTGAGTTTTCGTACAGACAAACGCGCAGACAATCGTGCTGCCTTGCAACAAGTTAACAGCAGGTACCAGAACCATGAGTCCATCAGCCAACAGTTACATTATTTTCTCTGGGTAAGAGGTATTTTATGAAATTTACAAACTTTACCTTTTTTATCACAATAAAAAACACAATTGATTACGATTACGATAGTGAAAAAAAATGCCCCAAAACAAATCAGTTCCGTTACTTTTGAACTTATTATGGTCGTAGCAGTATTAGTATTGTGACAAAAATTGGGGCCTTTTTGTACAATTTATATTCAAATTGAAAGAAAAAAGATTAGAGGTATTTTTATAGAATGGCCCATAAACTCATGACATGATAATGTTACAAACGGATCGCTACTCGCGCGTCGTCTTGACTAGGCTTAGCACGGCAACACTCTAGTACCCTCGCGCGTGATATAGTCTACCTGCCATATTCCGACATCTCTAGTTAGTCAGTGACAGGCATAGAGGACAGACCCACTAGAGTACTAATGTCATTTTGGTTGTTCGGAGACGATTCCGCCAAACCATCGAGGCGATCGCTGTGCTCTTATTGACCGGCCCAAGATCGCGCGTAACGCTAGTGCCTTTTTTCTCTACGGTTATTGGCTCTATACAATTTCTGTGACAGTGACGTTAGTAAGTGACAAATCACTAACTTTTTGCGGACCTGGGTGGCCAACATAGTTTCTCTAGTGGGTCTGTCCTCTATGTTGACAGGATAGTCTATCTCGCGCGTATCTGTACTCGCGTCTTGCTGTGCCAAACTGGTAGACTGTGACTGTGGACACATCGGTTACGTTACCTTGTCTTTGACGGCAGGCCTGGGCGCGGGCTGCGGCGGCATCGTGTGCCGCTTGGCCACCTCTGGGGGCATCGTGTCGGCCTTGTTCTCGCCCGCTGCCAGCGCTGTGGACAAAAAAACTCGCGTTTTATACATGTTTTATAAAGCGAAATGCTTATATAAATGAACATCTATTGCAAACAGTGCAAAAGAGTAGAGATACGCGCGAGTCCAAATCCAATAATTATATTCGATGAATTATAAAATGGCATGTAATAATTAAAATATTACCAATAAATGAGTATGAGTATGATAGTCTATATCTGTCATTGTCTAATTAGAGACGTTAGAAAATGACGGGCAGACTATCCCGCGCGTGACGCGGCTAGAGCGTGATGCCGTGCTTAGCTTACTGATCATAAATTAGAACACACAAGTACGTCAGGCGAGTATTCCCAAAGAGGGTAGGCAGAGCACACAAAACGTTGCATAGTCAAGAACATGAGCATTTTACTTTCAATAGTCATCGTCGTTTCTTTTGAGTGTTCTTTTTGTAAGTTAAAAGAGATATAATGCCTGTCGTTGCGCGATGCCAGAAGAAACAGTGGAAAAAACAGCGATGGCGCGCAGTTTGACAGCAACCGTCGCAGCTTCTAGCTAGATGAAGGGCTAAAAACTAGCCCAAAACATGTCGAACTAATCCCGATTTAAGATATCAGTTTTTTTTTTTTTTTTAATATATTAGAATCTTCATAGCTTCGTAGTTTCATGTTCAAGGATACTAGAAATATTTATGTATAACAACGCCTATACCTACATTATCTATTATTCTCTCATCTCTAGTAAGCCAAATCGTAGCTAGCTTGAATATTGGGACCTATTGTAAATAGAGACAGATCAACAACTTTCAGTTTTACCTTTCATCCGATTACCGCCAGAAAGTAGAGCAATGAGCAAGCTCTTTTGACAGTTCAGTTTTGACATGGCTGGTCATTAGAAAGAACACTGCGTCGACTCTAATGTAATCCTATTATTCACTGGGACGTCAGCACACGCCACTGGCAGAGTAACAGTTTAACTAAACAGTTGTTGCAGGACGCTGTTTGTCAGTCGTCATACCATTCAATATAATGCAACAACAAAAATATCGACCACAGCGGTTCTCAATCTTTCGACACTACGGCCGCATACATTCATACTTCAGGCCTGTATTGAATTCTCAAAAGGGTTACTCAGAACACAAGAAAAGCTACTTATTCAAAATCATGACCAATTCACGTTCTTACGTTAGTAAGTAGTTTTTCTAACGTTAAAAACCGCAATTTACTTTTCATATAGCCATTCCATGGCACGGAACCCTTCGTACTTGAGCCCAACTGGCACCTGAACGGTTTTTACCTATCAGTATCGATTGTGCTTTCAATTCTGAATAGGAAACCTCAATTTTTGTTAGATTGAAATAATAATGAACAACTTTTCATAAAATTGCTCTGAAAGGAACTAGTAAACGTCAAAATCCCTGTGATATTACAGGACATGTTCTGCGTAACCTCAACTCTAGCGAACTAGGTATACCTAGCAACAAAACAGTACCACTCCTGAATCTAAAAAAAGTTCGAATGCCACTGGCGGACACACAAACAAATAAACAATTGGACACAAAGGCGCCACGATCGGATCGCTATAGGCCCGGCCTAGTAATAGATTATTATCTCGCAATCCAGAAACCGCTACGACCGCAGACGGCTAAATATATCAGCACTCTCATAACGATTTGTTAAGCAAATATAAAGCCAGCTATATTCTGTATATGCCTAAATGGGGAAGGCAGATTACAAACAACATACATACATACATATTCTCACGCCTGTATTCCCATGAGGGGTAGGCAGAGCACATGGATTCGGAAATCCAGCGCCACTTTTAGCAAATTCAGGGTAACCAGATGGTAAAACGTGATATTGCGGTGACAGGTTGCTAGCCCATCGCCCACAATACACTAACCCTTTCCCAAAGTCGACTCTTACGACACCCACGGGAAGAAAGGGGGAGGTGCTATTCTAACCCGGCACCACACGGGGTGTTACAAACAACGTTAAACCAAAAACCATGACTAACCATGACACAAAAGCAAACAAACATTGAGTTGATCCCAATAGTGAGACACGAATTGACCCGAAACATGTCGAGGTAATCTCCACGCAAAGACGTAAGTTTTTGGGATATTTTGTTTGAGCGGGTTTCACGGTAGTTATATGTATATTTAAAACATCATTTGTGTTTAGTAAACAACGCTCCAAAATTTAAACAAAAAAAAAACAAATGCAACTTTTAACTCAGTTTTCCCAGATTCGCACAATCAATTGTATTAGGGAAAAAATTACCCAAAATCGACAGGATTGTTCTCAAACGCGCTCATAATCGGAATGGACTTGGCGGAAAGCCATCGTGATGCCGAGCATCTCGGTAAAATGCTTTCGTATAACAAAGCAGACCTTAACTGTCAAGCTGATGCTAAACGAATTTACTTATTACCATTTGTTTCAATTTTAATGCGAGATTGTTTCGACGTGTCAAATTTAAAGCTATCTTGATTCCGAGCGCATTAGACAATACCCTAGCTTTGTTTCATTTCATACATTGATGTTGGACAGAGTACAGAGTGAAATCAAATTGGCGATACACAATAAAATTAGTGTTTCTTACTCCGTTATTGTTACGCAACATAATGCATTAGTTCAATTGTTATATTAGCCTGATAAAAAATATGACATACTAAGGTGCAACGAAATGACGACTTCAATGTATGGACACCTTTTTAACAAGACTAATTAAAACAATTGAGTAAGTGTATTCAATTGCTCAGCATTAACTAAATGAGAAACAATTATTTTTTTATCACTATTTAGTTTTAATCTGTATTTTCATAATAAAAACTGGGAACACCTGATTTGATTAATTTTGAACTGATCCATGCAATAATTCCTATAATGTTAAGAATAAAGATGCATTGTGCTTTATTTCATAAATTCTACTAACATGCACAACTCCAGCAATCGTTGAACACCATTTTCAATTTTTATTTTTTTTTCACTTCACAAATCCACCATACACCATATCACTATGTTGCTTGGAAGCCAGCCGCGTCCAGACTGGGCGAAATGTGTATGATAGCCGAATAGCGTAGCCGTCTGTACGTTGAGTAAATAATGTATAAATATCGCCTACTTCACTCTCTGTAGTTTATCGTTTAGTGCTGTTTTGATGGACGGCGATGCGCGAGAGAGAACCAAAGTTTATATCTTACTAATATTATAAACGTGAAAGTTTGTGAGTATGGATGGATGTATGTATGGATGGATGTATGGATGGATGGATGTTTGTTACTCCTTCACGCAAAAACTACTGAATGGATTTTCATGAAACTTTACAGTAATGTAGCTTATACATCAGAATAGCACATAGGCTACAATTTTTGTTTGTTTGTTTTGTTTGAATTTTCCAAAATATGACGATAAGTGTCGAGAAAGGAGGAAAAAATCTAATGGCAGCTGGCTATTCCGGCGGACGCTTCCTAATAATAATTCCGAAATCTCTTCTGTGTTAACCCGAATTTAACGCGTGCGAAGCCGCGGGCAGAAGCTAGTACATACATACATACATACGTACAAACACCAATAGTCACGGTTTTATCTGTGTCTTTTCGTGGGCCTTGCCTACTCCATATGGGAATACAGACGTAATCTTAATGTATGTCTATCTAGAGACGTCAGAGGTAGTCCGTTTCGATTCGAGAGTTTAGGAGTACTGTACCCGGTTTTTATCATGGCATGATTTTAAGGCAACTTCGTGCATCGCTTTTCCACAATAAAAACCGTGGAAAAGCGATACCCCCACTACTTAAAATAATTCCAAGTTGGATTTCGGGGACTGTACTGTTAAACCCTCGACGCGTAGGATAGACCAGTGTTCCACAACGTGCCGCGGCATGCTGGTGTACCGTGGTTTTCAGTTGGCGCGCCTCGGAAAAATAAAGCTTTCTAATAAATGGCTAAAGTAAGGACTACATGATATAAAATTTGCTTATATTGCCTCATGTAAGCGTGATTTGCAACCTATGGACTGCAGAGACGTATTTTTTCAGCGGTTTAAAAAGTTTAACGTTTTTGAGTACCTAAAAACTTTACTTTTTCATCGTGTAGGTACGTACGTATCGAACAAAAAACGTTTGCGCAACACCGGGTTAGACTACCTGTGACTTTCTGGCGTATCTAGTTAGACAGTGACAGGTAGAGTCATCTCGCACGCATCTCTAGCTTTACTGCGCTAAGCGGTTGGCATGGTTCCGTCTCGGTTAACCCCCGTCCCTCAGTGCATCTGGCTGGCAAGGTGACAATTAGGCGCATGAGTAACCGCGGTGCTAAAATCCACGCATTACGCGATGTCATTATAAGAGGAAGGTCGTCACCGCCATTCATAATCCCGTTCGGGGAAAGTGACGAGAGTTTATGTCGGTGCTATGAGCAAGACAAATGGGATAATGTGAGTGTGGTTATTGCTAGCTTGCCTTGTAAGACGGTAATTTTGGTAAAATCCACTCTGAATCTTCAAACGTACTGACAAATTAATAGTTAATACAAACGTAACGTATGTTTGACTGTTGTTTAATTACTAACGAGTAAAAAACTACTTATTCCTAGACTAAACTTTATTCCCGTCTGGTTGAAGCTTTCATATGCAAGGAATTGACGATCGATTCTTCGGAGATTAGTCCAACAGTTTGCAATCTACCTATTTGCGATGTGTTGCGTGCCCTCGAGTCACGAAGAGACTAGGTAAGTAGTGTAATATAATGAAAATCACTTTTTAAAAATTAACAAACGCCTCGATTGCCTTCTGTTTTTTCACTTCATCCGTAATTATCTTTATCGTGATCGTCATCGATTACCGAATTAGAAAATTGGTTTCGGACCACAGATTAAGAATCATCGTTTATGTTAAGTATCCAAAATAGTCATTTATTTCTAATGCCTAGCTACATTTTGTTTTACAACAAACTTTACAATATCACGAATTTAAATTTCCAGCTATTACGGTCTATTAAAAGACAAGGTCACCCCAATCGGACGCGACTCAGTGCAGCAACACTGACTCATAGTCATGTAATGGTTTGTTGACGGAAAAACTGCATATAGGTAAATGCTAATTTTTAAACACACTACCGTGAGACACTCATCCGAAGATCAACAACCAGCTTAGCATGTCACGACGCAAGTAAAGTCGCTCGCGTAATAGACCGTACCTAACTAAATGTCAATGTCTAAATCATTGATTCCCAAAGTGGTCTATAGTACAGGAATTATACACATTTTGAAATGCAAATGAACCGAGAAAGCTGAATTTTTGATATGACGTAGAGAATGCCCATAAAAGCTTAACTTGAAATTGTCGACCAAGATTTCCTATGTGGGTTTTCCGCCATCTTGAAAAAAAGGTTAAGATTGGTTTTTTGACAATAACTCGGCTATCCGACGAGATACGATAATTCCGTCCAGGAGTTTCTTGTGGCTCTTTTTATGCTCTATAATTTATGCATTAATACATTTTGCGTAACATGCATGGTTATCGAGATATCGACCGAAAACCATATTAAGATATGAACTTTGTTTTTTTTGGCTATTTCCTACTTTTTGGTGACAAATATCATTAAAATTGCTAAGTTAAAACTTTTCGATCATATTCAGATTTACAATTTGGTTTTTTATTGAATTTTTTGACAAAAATTGCAATCTCTTACGGTCCACAAAGTGGCCAGCCAAGGCATTTGAATTTTTTTTCCAGTGCGTCCAGTCGGCAAGCCGACGGCGCGCGGTGGCAGCGATTTGACCTGATTGGTCGTCATATAGTGCAGTAATTTTATACATTTTGAAAAAAAAAATGAACCCAGAAAGCTAAATTTTTGGTATGATGTGGGGGATGCCCAAAAAAGCTTAGCTTAAAATTGTCGACCAAGATTTCCTATGTGGGTTTTCCGCCATCTTGAAAAAAAGGTTAAGATTGGTTTTTTGACAATAACTCGGCTATCCGACGAGATACGATAATTCTGTCAAGTAGTTTTTTGTAGCTCTTCTTATGCTCTATAATTTATGTCCAAAACATTTTTGCGTAACATGCATCGTTATCGAGATATCGGCCAAGAACCATTTTCGTCTTTTTCGATCAATATCTCAATAACAATGCATGTAAAGCAAAAATGTTTTACGCATAAGTTATAGAGCATAAATAGAGCTAAAAAAAACTTCTTGACAGAATCATCGTATCTCGTCGGATAGCCGAGTTATTGTCAAAAAACCAATCTTAACCTTTTTTTCAAGATGGCGGAAAACCCACATAGGAAATCTTGGTCGACAATTTCAAGTTAAGCTTTTATGGGCATTCTCTACGTCATATCAAAAATTCAGCTTTCTCGGTTCATTTGCATTTCTTTGCCGTTAATTCCTACGTAATGACCGGGTTACTAGGGATCTATTGGATATTGCGGTCGGAGGACAGTCAAGTTTGAAGACGACGTTTGATGATGATGATGACCGACGTAATTTGGAACAAGAGTAATTGCCGCTTTACAACAAATTTCATGGCTTCTATGGACTCCTATCGTTAATCCTGGCACAGATACACTAGCTAAAACTACAACGCCCCTCTTTTATGTCAAGTGGTTAAAAATACCAGGCCATTCCATCCATAGGCGATTTTATACCTGGACACTTTCAGATTTATCGAGCTATTATGTTTTAAAACAAAATCGGGTCAGTCTAACGCTCCTAACGTAAATAAACACTGAATCTCCTTCGCGCTATCCTATAAAATGTACGGCACATTCAACTACAAGTATACGCGAGAGACGGAAACCTAAATCTTGTTGCAATCGAGCTGCTGAGATTATTCTAAGTCGTAGTTTCGTGTATTTACGATGTTTAGATGGCGGTCAGCTGATGCGATATGCGAGTACGCGGAATTTTACTTATTAAAAGTTAAACACTACATAAAATGCACGTCAAAGAGCGAGAGTTATACTTTCTTACGCCAAACGGGTGGGCAGAGGCAACAGAGTGCCACTCGCTTCTATTCAGATATACAATCTCTCGTGTCATTTACATCTCTCGTCATACGTTTTTGGCACATCGAATGTGGCCTCTCTTAAGAACATCGTTGATTTATTGATCTCCTGACGAGTGAATAGGCGGCTATTACGATGCTGTACTACTTTGACTCTAATCTGTATTTTCGATCCAAGTCCAACACGGTACCACACTAGTAAATCGCGCGCGATGTAGACAAACCCCTGTCACTGTTTTACTAGAAGAGACAGTAAATGCCAGGTAGTCTAAGTAGCTAGCTTGCGAAGGGCGTTCCGCACTGAGCAGGTTGCTTTTGCCTCAAAAGAACTACGAATCCTATACCTTTAAACGAGCAATTCTTGTATATATATTTATAAATATCAGCTATCTCGGAAACGGCTCTAACGATTTTCATGAAAATTTTTATACAGACGAGGATTAGAGTTTTAAGTTTATCTACATAAGTGGTTTTCCCGGGAAAACGCAATTTTCCGAGAAAAAAAAATAAAAACCGGGATATGAATTTCTTACTGAATGTATACAGATATTTCGCTAAAGAGCTCAAGAGTTCCAATGGAATAGGGGTATGAACGTGCGCTCTCTGTGCAGGAGCTTCTGGGTTCGATCCTGGGAAGTGACATAAGTTTTTCTTTTTCTTTAATTTTTTTGCTTTTTTTTCAACTGTCCCGATGCCGAATAACTACAACAGATATTTTTAACCGACTTCAAAAAAAAGGAGGAGGTTTTCAATTCGACCTAATTTTTTAATTTTTTAATTTGTATGTTACTCGATATCTCGGAGACCCGTGAACCGATTTTCAAAATTTTTTTTTTAATCGATAGGGTATAAATCGAAATCGGTCCCATTGGCACGAAACCAGGATCTGATAATGGAATCTTGGACAAATCGAGGGAACTCTTCAAATTTTATATGGACATGTACGGCGTTTTCGGTAATTTGTTGATGAAGTCAAGAATTTACATTCAGTAAACAGAATACTTTTAAAATATTGCTAATTTGAAGTCGGTTTTTTTTGTTTTCTATTATGCGCTCTCTGTGCAGAAGATTCTGGGTTCGATCCTGGGATGTGACATAAGTTTTTCTTTTTTTTTAATTTTTTGCTTTTTTTTTCAACTGTCCCGATGCCGAATAACTACAACAGATAATTATTTTTAGGAAAACTATATAGTCATTCGATAATAAAATAATTTCGTAATATCTATTTATCCTATCCTATCCTATACCTTTAAACGAGCTATTCTTGTATATATGTATTATATATTTATTTCTATATACCAGCTATTTTGGAAACGTCTCTAACGATTTTCATGAAAATTTTTATATAGACGGATTGGAGTTTTAAGTTCATCTACATAGGTAAGTGGTTTTCCCGGGAAAACGTGATTTTCAGAGAAAAAAAAACCGGGATATAATTTCTTACTTACTGAATAATCCGGGTAAAGCTCGGTCGTACAGCTAGTGACTCATAAACACAGCAAACTTCTGACGCGAAGTATCCCTTTACTATTTCAATATGAATATCTTGGCAGTAACCCTCTTGGGTTTCATTCAATACAGACAAAAATCAGTCCCAAGTAACATCGCAGACAAAGCAGCGGGCCGAAACAGTAGCAGCTAACGTAAACCGAGCGCCAGACGGGGTTTTCTCGGAACCAATGAGTTCATATAAGACGAATCGGTTTGCCGGAACATTGTTTACTCTATGATGTAATAAAGGAATTTGCGGTAATAATGTAGTGATTTACGCGTTAGGGGGAATATAAATAGGAATAGGATTGAATTCGGCAAGTGCGTTTTGATATATGCAGACTGGTTTTATTTCGAAGGTCAAATTCAAGTTCCATTAAGTTTCAGTTCGATTACTTCTGAACAATATCTCATTCAGGTTTCTAGTGATCTAAAGGGCCATGAGGGAGATTTGTCGTCATTATATAGACGTTATTAAAATGCTACGGCTGTCACGAGAAGGTTTACGTAAGACTCAAGAGAGCTGGTAGTACTTGTAAGGAAAGCGCGTGAGAAGTGTCCCTTTCAGAGATACTCCGGCATCCTCAGCCTGTATAGAATGTTCGCATGTAGTGAAACGATTTACCGCTTCAAAAAACCTCCAGTACCATCAGTTGGAGTAGATTTCATTTATAGTGACTTTCTTGTAGAGAGCGGGCGTGATAGACCAGTATGCCCTTTATTGTAGCGGCACAGGTCACCAGTCCCTTTATGATCAGCTCTTGTCTTAATAGGAGCTGGGGCGCGACTAGCCGTGGGTGCCTCTAACGAACTTCTGGTGCAGTGATTCCCAGAGTGGCTCAGGGTGTGTTTAGGGATTTGGTACAAATCTAGCAGCAGGGGGTCCACCAAACCCCATAAAATATTGAAAGGGGTCTTTGAGTAAAAAGGTTGGGATCTTCTGCTCTAGTGTCACCATCTATGATGGATGTCATGTTACTTTAGAGAGTTAACGTCCATGCTGCGCGAGGACAGCTATCTTATAGAGAGTGAGCGTGGCAGAACAGTGTGCCCTTTTTTGCAGCGGCACTGGTCACCAGTCCCTTTATGATCATGATCAGCTCTTGTCAATGCCTTCTGGGTGCCTCTAACAAAGCTCTAGTGTCACCAGCTACGATGGACGTCCTGTCATATGTGTAGACTTACTGTCTATGCTACGTGAAGACAACTGTCAAACAGTGTGTCCATTTTTGCAACGACACTGGTCACTAGTCCCTTCAAGATCAGCTCTTGTCTTGATGTGAGCTGGGGCGAGACTAGCCACAAGTGTTATCGAAACTCTAGCTATGATGGACGTCCTGTCAATTTAAAGACTTACCATCCATGCTGCGCGACGACAGCTGTCTCGAGGAGAGCGTGCGCGAGAAGAGCGGCGGCGCGCGCGACTCGTACTGCGTGCGCCCGCTGTAGCGGTACTTGGAGCCGAAGCGGGGGAACAGGGTGCCCTTTTGCGGGGGCTCGGGTGTCATCAGTCCCTTTAGGATCAGCTCTTGTCTTGATGGGAGCTGGGGCGACACTGGTCATGCATGCTATCGTAACTCTAGTGTCTCCAGCTATGATGGACGTCCAGTCACTTTAGAGATTTACCGTCCATGATGCGCGAGGATAGCATAGTGCCCTTTTCGTAGCGGCACTGGTATTACTAGTCCCTTTATGACCAGCTCTTGTCTTGATGCGAACCGGGGCGAGATTAGACGCGAACTCTTGTCGATGCTGGGGCGAGACTAGCTCTAGCTCTAGTGTCACCAGCTATGATGGACATCCTATATCGAGACTTACCATCCATGCTGCGTGAGGACAGCTGTCTCGAAGAGAGCGTTCGCGAGAAGAGCGGCGGCGCGCGTTGCGGCGGCGCCGCGCG